>VUQR01018201.1:0-21992 GCA_015108515.1 Hemichromis elongatus | reverse complement strand
AAACGATTACGTTCCAGTACCGCGCATGCGCGAAACGTAAGACGACTCGACCTGCGTCATTTCCATGTGTTGTTTATTTACTTTCCGGCTCTTTAAAACGAGCGGCGAAATGACGAGAAAAAGCACCAAATGTTTCAAATGGAATGATAATGAGGTGGAGCTGTTGCTCCGAGTCACAAATGAGTAAATATTAATCTTCAATACGGCCACTAAAAACTTTGAGCAAACAAAACAACTGCTGTACGACGCCGTCTGACCATCTTGGTTGAAGTGGTCACATGACTGCATCATATGACTAACATACGTCATCGTTTTTAAAAGTCTCCGTTTTGGCCGTCCACACTACGCCAAAACGCTGCGTTTACAAATGTATGCGTTTTCGAGAGCGTTTCCAAAAACGCCGACCAGGAACTCCGTCTTAGTGTGGACGTAGCCTATGATGAGTATGATCAATGGAGGTCTGTTCAATGGCTTTCTGGATGCTACTGTTTCACCTAATTGTTTTTGAACCTCTTTCATCGGGGCTTAGGGCCACACACTGTGCCACAAAGTGTATTACTTTTTGAGGATGTCAGGGGATATATTCCCCCACCCATCAAATTTATCTAGAAAACCATTAAAATGCTAGCAGGGTAGTAAAGAATAATAGTTAATAATATTAGTATTCATTTGGAAAAAAGATCTAATTCATCATGTTTAATAAGGTAAACTTTAAAATCGGTCCTGCGTCGCGTTCGACTGTTCTTTGCATCGTAGTGATGCCACTGCAATTCCCCGTGGCCTTGCAGATGCAGTGAAAGTCTTTTGGTGGCGAGTGGGTTTGATTGCATGATTTTCCACACTTGAGAAGGTGTGGATAAAAGCATCACTAGGGTGACAGAGAGGGACACCACTTTTTACCGTTGCTCTCCTGACTGTGCTTTTCAGTAGCTCGTTCCTAGATTAGAATTTTGAATGTGCAGCGAGTTCAATGTTGCTGTTTTCATAAGCTCTACTCTCCATCTCCCAAACACGCTGAATTGGAAATCAGATCATAATAATAAGTGACTAATAAGTCGACATGTGTGTGACACATTAATGTAACAACACTCCCCACCATAAACCAGACTTCTTAATAACACTGAACTAAGGGAGTACAAATGTTATTAGGAGTTATTTCCTCCTTGGGATATCTGCTGTCTAAATGAACCAACTGACTGTTAAACTACTAGAGTATCTCTGGATGAACGAGCTCTTTAAGCTCTTCTCACTTTGCCAACTTTCTACCGATTGGCTGCCTTTTGTCAACAAAAGCTTTGTACATCAGACGGAAAAGCTTCTATGCTGAGATGACCATATTAGAGACATCCACCTCAGTGACATCATATCAGATCGAAAAGCAGAAAAAACTGTCTGAAATGATGTTTTAGGGATTAGCTACACACGTGATGCCCTCGTTGTCTAAAAGTTTGTCCCAGTTTTAACAAGGACATGCACAAACCTTTTGTGCACGGCGGATACATTTGTTTCTGCCAATATGTCTGTAAAGTTTGTATAATAATCTGTCAGTTGAGCAAGTGGTGTCATGCAAAATACGGGAAGAAGTTCAAAGAATTGATCTTTCCAGCACTGAGGTATTACTGTCTTTGGTCTCTTCACTGACCCATCGCAATATTTGTGAGGAGCATTCTGAAAAGTTGAATGAACCCGAGCTGTGGCATGTGCCTCAGGGGAACGTTGAGCCGCCCTGCTGCTCCTCCTGCTGCTGCTGAGTGAATGACTGGTGCAGTTTCCCAAAGCTGTGCTTTATGTTTTCATGAGTTCTACTACAAATTTATATTCAAAACTTTACTTATGAAATGCAAACTAAATGCAGGCTCAGGCTTTTACTTTCTCATTAGTCCTTCCCACAATTTATCTCCACAAAGTCCATGCAGAATGTCAAACTCCCCTCCAACTAATGAGCATATCTGAGGTATAGACTTTGACTAATTACTATTGGATGTGTAAGCTACTTCCACAAAATAGTTCTAAAATGTTAAATCTATCATATCAAAGAGTATACAACAAAGATAACGATTACCTCATTACAAAAAATATAGACTAGTAACATTTAGGATCAGCTATCCACGGAATTCTAAAATATAGTTTAACTGAGACAGCATCGAGTTGCACAGTGACAGGACGTTCATTCAGTAAGAAAACGGAAATATGCATCACTGTCTTCCTTTTCTTTTCATTTTGGTATAATTACTGAACAAACAATACATTGGGGAGGGAGGAAAAAAGAAAGAATTTCAATAGTGTAAACATTGTACCAGTACAAAAGCACATGTCGCAAGACGTGGTCAGAAAACACCAACACTGGCAGAGTTGTCACCCTTTACTCTTCCTCCATTGACTTCTCAATCTCTTTCAGCCTGCGGACAAACTCCTGAGCCTCCCGGTCCCCGACGCGAGCTTCCAGCATCCCCATGATTGGCTTCTCTGGAGGTGAGAGGAAACAGATGAGCACAGTTTCTACACCTGACACAAATATCTCTTGATTGAATGGCTTTTCATGCCGCATTGAAGAAGTAATTGGAAACCCAGACTTACACCCCCTGGTCTTCAATGAAGCGAATATTATGTTTGAGTAAACAAAACAGCATAAACCCCCCCCCAAAACAAAATAAATGACACAGCCTGGAGCTGTATGTACCGCTGGGTTTACTGCGAGACAGATGCAGAATGACAGGCTGGACGCTCTTGCCAGCCGCTGAGGCGTTCGGTCTCCCCGGCCAGCAGAAGTCGCTGAGAGGAGCGACGGCTTCTCCAGCGAAGTCATTGGTGGACAGCCAATCGTAGTCCATCACAGTAAAGGTCAAACAGGCAAACCTGTGCCTGTATTGTTCAGGACTGACGTGGCTGGAGGACAATGGAATCAAACAAATCAGCCACAGGGTGCTTGCACATAAACAGGGAGACCTAAAAAAAAAGGGCAGAGTACTCACAAGTAAAAGAGCTCATCGAACACTGGGTGCAGCGTTTTAAGCTTCACTTGCGTGCGTTGACTCTTGGCCATAGGAAAGAGGTGGTGAGGACATAGCTCCACTATGACGAAGGGATCGCTCAGACCTGAGGAAGTTCAACTTTAATATTTAACTTAAGAGAAAAATTTTAGCTAATAAACTCTGTATTTACCATTGGCATCCAGTGCAATGATATCGGCAGCATGCAGGATCTCCACTGTCAGCCGCTGCTCCGGAGCATCATAGTAGCACTTCACGCTGATCCGACCATAACGTGTATGTTTGAGAGTTTTCTGCAACATTAAGTATTGACAAAAATATTCAGCATGCATCCATCCACATTTCGCGGGTTGTGCCATGTCTTCAAAGGGCCGACGAGAAGGCAGATTTTTAATCAGAGGTATTACAACAGAAGAAAGAGCGCTCTGCTGTCCAATCAATACTTCTTTCTTCACTTCAAAGGAGAACAAAATGAGATTGTCAGTCTTCTAGGTTGAAACGCACCTGGTGGGAAATCTTCTCCAGATAGTACTGTTCAATCAGCTCAAAGGATGAACATTTATTCAGCCTGAGCTCCTCATCCAAGACCTAAAACAGCATCGAGATTGTCACAAAGCGATCAATGGCATGACGGATAAGGCAACATAAATCTGACCTTAAACCCACTTATCAAAATGCCAGGAGCCAGACCAGTACATGTACTAGTAGATGTTCACCACTAAAAGTGTGTTTGTGCAGTAATTTGCTTCTTTTATAAATCTTTGGACTTAACACAAAGTGGGAGATTAACAATTCAGCAGACCACGTGTCATAAAAATGAAAATATTTTAGAAATAAAAAAACGTATCACTCTATCACTTATTAGGTAAATAACAAACTGAATTCAGATTTTTATACCCAAACTGAACTTCTCTGGAAAGTCAAAAATTAATCAAGTGTTTTAATGAAAAATAAATTCAATAAATAGTGTACTTTACTGTTTTTTTCTTTATGTAAAACTGAAATGCTGCAGTTTTATGCAACATTTTAGCATCAAAAATGTTATTTTAATTAAAGAGCTTGCACATACTGGTGGCTTAACCATAACAGAAACATTTAAAAAAAATATATTATTTGGGAATTGACAACAATGACAATTTAGGGCAGCTGTGGCATATATAAACCTGGCACTGGGTGGTGGTCTAATAATTTTGTTAAGCACTGTCGAATATTTCCTTTTTTATGGAATCACGAACAGAAGAAAAATGCCAAAAATAGTAGCTGAGGCCATGAACTCTGTAAGTTCAGGGTAAAAGATCACGGCAGGTTTAAAAACAAGAAAAGACTGGAAAACAAACACGAGCCATTAGTAAAACAAAAGGACTACCTGCCAACAATAAGGGCAATATTAAACCCAAGCTTTAAGACAATTGTCTGGTTTGTAAAAATCTCAAATTCATTACCATCACCATGTATGCATGATCTGCAGTGTGCGCAACACTTTTAATGCACTTCTTCGTTTATAAAAATCAGGTTACGTTTGGGAAAAGATGTACATTATTTAAACAGCCGGCTCCTGGTTGACAGATTGGACGAGTTCCTACCTTGTAGTCTCCGCTCTTCATGTCTTCCAGGAATAGACCCTCTCCCCTAGCATGAAAGAACTGCAACAGAGTCTAAAGCGATTGAATAAAAGCATTAAACTCGGGAGCTGGGACTCATAACGTTTATCCCTCTATTTTTGATAGACTTGTTGTTCACACAAACAGCATGAAACCTCTGGCAAACATTGCATCTGTCTGCCAGCCTCCAAAGTCATGCCATGACTTTTCATGCAAATATGTCACGTCCTCTTCCAGCTGCTTAAATTGGAATTAGAATATACAACACTTCCCACATTGTCATTCATAAGGGAGCTCACTTTGGCACTGAACTATTACCTAGTGTCTTCATGAATATCTGATATATGCTAATGATTGCACGCCAAAGGGCATACCGACATAATTAAAGAATGCAAGTGGCAATGATAATCTTAACATATTAGACACATGTCTTTTTAAACAGACCATTCTTTTCAGTGGGCACACAGACTAATAGGATTATTGTGCGATGCAGTAATCACTGACCTCTACTGTGTACTGGAAGCGGTTGTAAAACTCCACCTGGACACCCCTGTTTTCAGTGACCGTGTCCAGGATCATCCGCAGGAGAAGCTCCCACATGCTCTGGAGAACTCTACCAGGAAGCAGACAATGAGACACCCACATGCGTGTGTTTACCGGCTCTTCCAATTACACCCCATGTACTCTCACTATGTTTTCACAGATAATAGCCTGATAATGAATACTTGTAAGTGGTGTAAGTGCTAAAGGCTATTATTATTATTGCAACGCTTACATTCATACACAAGCGCAGCATCTTATTTGCTGAGCTGTCACCCATTTTATGTGGCGCAACAGAATAGAGAAAATCTCTTTTTAAGAAAAGGAAACAATGGATTTTGTTGTGTAACTTGGTTTGTCAGGAACATTTCATATGCGGTTGGAGTGAACCAGAAATCTATTTTGGGTTGGCTTGGATTCCTTTTGGTTTTAACAATCAGATATATGCTGATCATGCAGTGTTTAATGTGCATGGGAAAAATAAGGACCCAGGGGATATTTGGTGTGGTGCATGCTGGCTGAACTGCTACAATAAATCATATTTATAGTACAGTGCAAAGATCTTGGCCATGCTCGAGTTCGGACTCTTTCAACAATCTTAAAATTCAATATTTGGTACAACCTCCTATATTATCCAACACAGCCTGAACTCTCTTAGCCAAGCTTTCTCTAAGTAGTCTTCAGGAACAGTTCTCCAGGCTTCTTAAGGGACATCAGAAGTTCTTCTTTGGAAGCTGGTTGTCTTCTCTTCTGTTTTTGTCAAGATGATCCCACACTGCTTCAATAATATTGAGGTGCAGGCTCTGTGGATGCCAGTTCTTGACTGATACTGTTCCGTTGAGGGTTTTCCTAGCGGGGAATCCTTTCACTGCACAGGCAAGTGTGTTTGGGATCATTGTTATAATGAAAAATGAAGCCGTTGCCAATCAGGTGCTTCCCAGAGGCTATTGCATGATGGATCTGAGTTTATAATCCCATCACTTTTAACAAGATTCATAACAACCCTGACTGAAATGTGGCTGAAATTTCTGACTCTACCAGATTTGCATTGGTTAGTCCAGTTTTGTGTAATTTCACACACCTCAGCCTCCTTGATTCCCTTCCACTGACACTATTTCTGATGATGCTTCGGTGAACAGTAGATGGATCAACTGAAGGGCAGATCCATCACTCAGGTCCCGCATCAGGTCTTTGCTGGAATTTTTGTTTTTGTTTTTGCTATTTCTTAAAGACATGACTTTTAGATAATGTTGATCTGCTGTATATATTCTTTGAGGCCTGACACTTCTCTTTTTGTGTCCAGTTCCCTCAACCAAGATATGCCATTTTTTGGCTAATAGCTCTTTGTTATATAACCTTGTTGTAGTGCAACAAGATGAATCCTAAAGCGCAAAAATACAATTTCACTATTTTACGCCTGTCAAACTGTGTTATCTGTGTCATTATTTCTGGTAGATTAAAAAATCGGGGGAAATGATGTGTTCTTGCAGCAGGCTGCTGAAAAAATAAAATCCCTAAAGGCAGGACTTTTAAATTCGACCTTTGTTTTTTTGAAAGTGGTGATTTGCTAAGTGCATTATTACGTGTCTTTTTAAACTTGAATTATTCATAGATGTTAAGTGGCTTAAATAAACCAAAAAACAAATAAAAATAATCCTCTGAAAAAGACTGGAAAAGATACAAGGACTGGACTGAAAATGAGTGACAAAGCAGTCAATGTTAAAGAAACCCTCCAAAGTTCCAGAAAGCCTGGAAAAATTATTGCTCCAGACCACCTCGAAACATTGCAAGAAAGTCAAGATCCTTGAATGCTTGCATCACAGTTACACACATCTTAAGTTAGTAAAAAGATGCGCACCACCTTGAATTTTGAGTGTTTTAATCAAAAATTCCTGGTTAAAAGTGACCACCATAGGAAATGAATAGGAATCCACCCCCCTACCCCACTGGCCTCTGATCCCCTGAATGGCCAAGTGAATGACAAAATGAAAGAACCACTACACGACCTACTGAACGACCCATTATACCACCCACTGAACTGAATTTGGTGGTGAAAAATATTTGTTATGTTAATTTAAGAACTGTTAAAACTGACCGGTTAATTTTGACCGGGAACAATAAAGTAAGGGGGTGCAAACAAACAGAGGGTAGAGGTTTAGATTATTTTTGCCTCTTCAACTATGTGTGTCCTTTCTGAATTTTCATGTTCTTTGTTATGTTAATGTTCTAGATACAGAACATCTATTTCTTTTAGCACAATAATGACTCACAAAAGATATTAACGCATTAAAATCTACCTCCCCTTTCCCTTTTTGGCATCTTGTGATGACGTTGCATAGTGACTCAAAAAGCAAGTTTCGCTAAAGGCAACAAAAGAAAGTCTGTGTGCTGTTTTTAGAAAGAAATGCAAGAAAAAAAAAAACATCTTTAGATATTAATAGTAAGAAGAGAAATAAAAAGTACCTGGTTAGATTTTCTTTTACAAGGTTTTCTGTCAGGATGACCATAGTGTCTTGTAAGTACTTCATGAGAGGGGAAACAGCCTGGGAGGATGTCACACATTCCATAAATACCGTGAAACGCCACTAATATAAGGATAAAAATAGGCAAGGCGGCCATTGCTACATACGTCGTCATTGTTGATGGAGTCAGGAGACAGGCTGATGTGCTGGATGTACCTCCGCAGCTCAGGCAGCATCTGCACAGGATTATTTAGTCACAGATGTTCATGAAGGTGCATACTTATAGATTATATAGATGTCCACATATGCTCAAAAAGTTCTACAAACTGGTTCGGGAGAAACGGGGGAAAATACACTCCTCGTGTTCACCTTGTCAGTGAGCAGTGTGATGAGGCGTTTAGCTTCCCTCTGCAGGTCCAGGTCCATGTTGAACAGCTGTCCATTCAGAGCCTTGTAAACCTGCTCTTTCCCCTCCACCCCGCAGGATTCCTCCATGGCGCGCTCCACGCCCTGCCAGTCCAGGTCCCGGGGCAGGTGACCCAGGAAAATACGCACATGCTCTATGTTGTTCAGGGCGATGCAGAGCTAGCAGAAAGCGAGGAGGAGCAAAGGAGGAGAAACAGAGGGTAGAGGTGGAGAAAAAAGAAGGAAAAGAAGCAGGGCTACAGAAAAGTGGAGGGATTGAGTGTGAGTGTAAATGATTGATGACGACAAGAAGCAACTGCTTTGTTTTTGTGTGTATAACATATCTGCTCTCCCGCTGAGCCCTTTGTGCCGACAGAGAGCTTGCTGACATCGTTGACGTCATTCTGTGCCCACCCCCGGTTTGTCTTGCTACAGGCGTTACCTGCACTGTGAAACTCTTGTGGTCTCGGCCCAGCTGGTTCCTCTCAATCTTGTGCGTTATCATCTCTGAGTAGCACACAGCCTCACTGCAGAAATTCTGAAGTAGATAAAAATCATTCTTGTCATTACAGCACAGCTCCCTCCGTTTCCTTTATGATTTTGACTGATAAACTGTATGTGTCATGTTTCTATGTGCACAGAATATGAGTATGTGAGTGTGGCAACACTATAAGTGGCACTCACGTCTGTCAAACGTGTGACAAAGATGAAGGCCCCCGCAGAGTCTGGCCAGGCCAGCTGGACCCAGATCTCGCGTACCTGGCTGAAGCAAGCTGTCACTTCAACCGCTGAGGAACTGTGCTTGGCTTGCTGCAAAGGTCCAAGCTACTCACAAAAAATAAATGAAAAAAAAAGACAAAACATGGATTTCCTAATATTTAAACATGAAAATCCGTAACATTTTAGTATAACTTTGCATACAGGGAATGAATAAATGCTTTAAACTTAACATGATAAAACATTATAATGTAGTTCCAAGGAGGTACATGATCTGTGATTTAAACATAGGTGGTCCATTCATAAAAAACAGACCTTAAATTTAAATGTTCCCCTTTAATGTCATATGGTTGTAAAGCTCACTTCCAATGCTCCAAAGTTTGATTCTGGCAACTTCGAAAGTGAAGCAGTGAATATAGACAGGGAAGTGGGCGAAGAGAGAGGGGCAACACACGCAGCAAAGGGCTACATAAATTTGTACACTTTTGGTAACAATGGAACGCTTTTAAGAAATAAGGATACAATATATAAATAATATATTACATGTTAATTTTACATATTGATAACACATTAAAGGTGCCTTTTATGGCTACAATCCAATCTAAAGGTTTAGACATGAAAGAAGGACCTACTCTATGTAGCATGCAGCCATCATTTACACACAGAAGTACAGAACACACATGTAGGCTGACCTGTCTTCTGTTATGTTCCCTCTATTAATTATGCCATTTCTCACCTTATCTGTTTCCACTGCTTTACGAATCCTGTCACAGGACCTGTCGTGAACGATCTGCAGCCACTTGTGAATTGAGGACTTGAACCAGTTATGGAAACCTGTCAAGGCCAACATTTTAGCGTCCCTGTAAAAGAGAAATACATTCAGGACAGTCGAAGAGAACATGACTTCAAGTCGGAGCCTTTTACAATGTTGCGTCAATAGTCGTTAGACTCAAAAGGATAACCAACTTGAGAGGAAGAAACTCTCGAAAGCCTTTGAGGATTTTCAGGGACATGAAGAGCTCGAAGATGGTCTCTCCCATCGTCTGAGTCAGCCTGGAGCTCTCCTGCTCCAGAGTCCCACACACCCGCTCCATCGCCACATTCACATCATCAGCTACCTGTCAGGTCAAAGGAAGTCAGCGTGTTTCATCCGTGTAGCAGCAACAGCATGTGACTCAGAAAGGCTTGTCAAGTCATGTTTACAGTGACCTTTCACATCGTTTTCAGTGACATACCTGTTTTTCCAACAGTCTGTATGATATGCTGAAGAAATCTACTTTCACTGCACTGTGGAGAAAACAAACAGACAAACAAACCAAAATATGAAATCCTATCAACTACCAAGAACATAAATCAGTGTGACACCGCTGAATAATATAGCGCGACACTTATCTGTGTTTTTTTTCCCTCAGATGTGCCACGGTAACTTGCAGAATGCCGCTAATCACCTGTAGAAAAGTTTGTTGTAGATGTTCTGGGCTCTCTGGACGTCTGCACATACAGCATCAATCACCTGAACCAGCTTCTTCAGCTGTTCCTCCAGAGTCTGCATTGTCAGAATATAAAGAACACCATCCTGGATAAGAAAACTCAAGACACAGCGACTGAAAAATGTTTAGATTTCTATGATTTAGGACCAAAACAAGCTTACTCCTTCCTCTGGTTTATATCGAGCGATTAAGCTCTCGTACCACTCAGCAGTTCCTTTCTGTTCGAAAGATTCAAAAGAGAATAACTGGGCTGAAGTAAAGGGCTCTAGTATTTTTTACATTCAGCATTTCTCATCAAAAGACACTTGTGTTAAACACATTTACTTCCTCATTTCAAACTAATATCCATACGTCCATATTTTATTGGTACTTTGCTGCATTAACTCCAACAGTAACATCCACAGATATGCAGCACATCACTACCACACAACCATCTGTAGGTTTTACAGAGAATGGTCTGAAAACGATAAAACGGCACTGGGTGCCGCTCCTGTCGGCTAAGAAAAGTGGCTACACACACAAGGTCAACAGACAAGAGAAGATTGGAAAAACATTGCAAGCTCTGATGAATTTCACTTTCTTTTCAGATGCTAGTGTCAGGATTTCTCATTAAACGCATGAATGCACTGATCCATCCGGCCTTGTATTAATAGTTTGAGTTGCTGCTGCTGGTTTAACAACATGGGGCATATTTTATTTGGGATACTTTGGACCCTTAGTACTAAATGAGCATGACCATGGCATGTCGCAAAATTCAAAGTTTGTGTTCAAACTGTATCCACAACCAATATAGACCAAAATCTGTGAGGAACGCTTCCAGCCTCTTCTTGAATCGACACTATGACGATTTAGAGCAGATCCAGCACCTGGTACTAGCAATGTGTACCTAATAAAGTTTCATAAGTACATGCATGTCTTTCTCACCAAAGAAACTGTAATGCATGAAGGAGAACAATAAATTCATCCACTATATTAAAAAATCCTGCTGGTCAAAAACTTCATGGGTCACCCACACAAGTTTTCTTGTTACCTTGATAGCCGTGGTGATGTCGAGATGCAGGTCATTTCGAAGAGGACACACAGTCTTAAAGGCACGCATGTTTTGCATGTACCCAATCCCCCTGACAGTCACACACAGAAAAAGCCAGCGACAATGCATGAGTGCGATTATATCACAAAGCCATTATACAGTAACATAATGTTCCTTAGACCTCAGAAAAACATAAAAGCTATATCTATTGCACTTTAATTGTGTGCAAGATTCTGCATATCTGTAGAGAAAATGAGAAAGATAACTTTAACTGTTAGGTGAGTCACTTTATGTGTGTGTGTGTGTTTCAGAGGAGTGTATGAAAGAGTTCCCTTGAGGTGCCGATAACCGGGCAGAGCAAGACTTCTTACTGTAAAAGCTTCTATAAAAAGCCAGTCGTCTCTAAATTAGTCCAAACCAGGAACATGAACTTCAATAATTAGCTGCAATTTATAAGGAAACAGACTCCTCATCTCTGTGCACTTACTTTCTTCCTTTGGTCACTGCTACGTACAAGCAAAAGCCAAAAGATGGCGATTCGTCTCTTGCTGATCCAGATTTTGTTTGTCGATGGTTTCTCATGATTTTCTAGTTATCCTTCTAGATAACATTTCCCCTTTGGTACATTAGTCGGGTGTTACGTGATGGCATTACGTCCTCAAATTAATGACATTGATAGTATGCAGATTTTTTTCTTCTTTTTTTTTTTTGTTTTACAACAAATTAGGCTTCGAGGAAAAGGTGTTATAGCTCCTTTGACATGAGTAATGAACAATGACATTTAAAAGATTTTTTAGTGAGTAAGGAACCCAACATCGCTTCCTCCACAGAGTGTGACTGACTGCTTGTAGTCTCTCTGTGTTTGTTGGGGTGAATGGCTGAACATGTTGTTGGTATGAGAGCACGGGCGAGTGCGTGACGTGATGGTGGTGTGCCTTTACCTCAGCATGAGCTCGTAGCGTGTAATGGCAGCAGCGCTGGTGCAGGGGAAAACCTGACGCATGTTCTTCATCAGACACAGGCAGTGCTCTGTGTACAGCCTGAAGCTGTCTGACAGCTGCCTCTCCTGGACACAGGAAGGGCCCTCAGTTATAGCTTCCAGTACACTGGCTGTGAGACATTTTTGGCTGAACCAAAAACCTTGATGAATGTCAGTGAGGAGCTGAGCTAATGAGGTGACTGTTTCTAGATGATGAAAGGTTTTTGTTTGTTTTCCCCTGTTGGGAGAGCAACGGTGTAGAACCTACTAGGTCTCCCCTCACAGCGGGAGGGTCCCACTCTGCATCGATAGTCCTCAGGAGGCGCAGCAGCAGGGAGTAGCACACCCTCTGGGTCCGATGGTGGCTGCTGTAGCACTGCCAGCGACTGCATTAAAAATAAAACGTGCACATTCCACCTGATGCTAAAGCTTTCATATAACATTTGATCAATTTCATTCCACCAATAATACTCACATAATAGCCTGTTGCAGAGGTGAGAGATCAGTTTGCACAGCATGGTGAGTTAGCACAGTCCATGCTGGAGGAGAGACCTGCCCGTTCCAGTTGTACGGCTCTCGCTGGGAATGCATGTGGAAGATTACAGTCATTTCAATCACACTTCAACCAGTGTAGGAAGAAACTCTTTGTGCAGTTTGTGCACTTTTGAGGCTTCGTTTCTAAATACAATCATTTTAGCCACGTGATAAACTGGCAACCTGTGCAGGGTGTACCCTGCCTTTCACTCTCTGACAGCAGGATTATTTATATTTAATAATAAAAAAATATGATTAACTAGTGAAACAAAAAACATTAGAAGCTGTTTCAAAAGAATGTGAATAAATAATCTAACTGAAACTCACCTTAACATGAGCATGCTCAAACTCCACAATCTGACTCAGCAGTTTCTTGTGAATGGCGACATTTGTCTCCTTCTTAGACAAAGCTGTGTCTCTCTGCAGGTCAAATGAACATTAACAAGTCTTATTGTATACAGAGGAAGACACGTTTTTATATAATGAATAACTGTTGTACTTTTAATACCTGGCTGGTGAAGAGCTTCAGAATCAGGTGACATTCTCCCTGAACTTTAGATGCACTTGATCGTGGCTCAAGCTTGAACCATGTGTCGTAGCCCATAACAGGAATTTCCTGTAGATAATAAGACGCCTGGCTTGACATAGTGCCAAATATTTTACAGTATGTCCTTTAATGTATTTGAGTTTGTGTGCGATTTTGAGGATGCAAAGGGCAGAGATAGTAATACCTGGGGTAAACCATCGGAAGCAACGGATTGTGCACAAGAGACATGAAGAAGCATGGAGCGAGTTTTACAGGCGATTTGTGAGAGAAGGATAGCAGCAAGAGAAGGAGATGATTTACAAGATGGTGGTGAGACATTCTATGATGTCTGCTTTGGAGATGGTGGCACTGGAAAAAAACAAAAACAAAAACCCAACATCCAACCAATCAACCAAAAAAAACCCCCAAAAAACCCCAGAAGCCAAGTGGAAGCTAACAGAGATAGCGACCAGAAGTGACGGGAGAAAATTAGAAATGAGTATCTCAGAGTGACAGCTCAGGTTCAGCAGTTTGGAGAAAAAGGTAGAGAGGCAAGGCTGACATGGTTTGGACATGTGCAGAGGAGGATGACATGTACAAAGGATGTTGAATATGGAGCTGCCAGGCAGGAGGAAAAGAAGATTCACGACAGAGAAGAGCCATGGAGCCAGTGAAGGAAGACATGCAGAGGGTTGGTGTGATAGAAGAAGATGCTAGGGATGGGGTGAGATGGAGGCAGATGGTCTGCTGTGGTGACCCATAAAGGGAGCAGCTGAAAGAAGAAAAGCTCGTGCGTGATTTCTCTGTGGAGACAGTTTCACTTTGTTCACTCACATTCAAAGGAATATTGATGCATCCGAGGAAGTCATCTACATTCTCCTCAGATCCCGATGATGCAGATCCATTCGCACGCACCGACTTTGCTATTTGCTTAAAATACCTGAGAGGAAAATGCAGTGTGCAAGGAACATAGTAAATGGTGAGTTTTCAGTTTTTCTGCATTTAGCTAATGCCTTCATTACGCGTGACTCACGCTTAGAGATACTGCATTCATTTACTGATGCCAGCTGACCACTTGTTACTTTCTTGTTGGAAAAAAATTGCAGATTTTTCACCATGGGATGAGGATCCTTTAATCCCTTGACTTTGGTTGACATTCTCAGGTTTTCATTAGACATGTCTGCTATTTATTAGTGTCTCTGTGACCTGGCAGATCCTCTTATGTTCTGTGTGCACAGATTTATTGGCACCGGGGTTTTCTGTATGTCAGTCTTTCAAAGGGCAAATATCAAACGATCCCATAAAATTAACAAGCAGGCTGGTATCAGCTATTTGAAAACATGTGTGGACAAACCAGGTCTCTGTGCTCATCAGCTGGAACTTCTGGAATAATTGACATAGAAATGACCCTTTGATTGACACATTTAATGACTCATATTTTTTTTACTGTTGCCATGTCAACTTGACTCACGAATGAACAAGTTTAATTGTTCCCCAAATTAGAAAATATGCAAAAAACAAACAAACGTTTAAGGATTTCTAACAAATTACACTTTAAATCCAGAATTACTGTAGTTAGCATGCAGCACTTTCTTCTACCTGCCCATTCCTCGAAGTCCACTGACTTCATTGAGCTTTTTGCAGGCCTCAGCAACAGATACATCATCATCGTGATCCCTGAATGAAAGAAGGCGAATAAAAGCTTGTTACACTCTCACTTACTGCAAAGGATGAGAAGCTGTAAGAAGCTGTAATAAACTGAGAAAAGAAGGTGATCTATAATCAAGGGCCATTGTTGTTTAAGAAAAGCAACTTTTACCATGACAAGAGGCAGGAAATGTTTCGCTAACAGCTGAGTAATGAGGGCATTTTGTAATTTAGAACATCACATTTTAACAGGCTATTTGATTTGCATAATAATGATATTCTCACTGAATGATGCGAATAAAATTGCTACATTTTTGCACAATTAGAAACAATGATTGCTTCATTTCACTTTGGACTTGTAAAACTTTGATCTGCTAAAATTGAGAAAGAGAGCAGAAACAGCTGCTAAATTGGTCAGCTTGTAAAGTTTCTAACAAAATAATAACAAAAAAGAGCACTGTGACTTTTCTAGAGCTGCAGTAATTAGATGTTTTTAATCTTTTGTTGCTTAAACACAAGATCTCAACTTTTTTTAACTGATAATTTTCCCAAAAAGCCAAAATGTGATGATTTCTGCTTCTCAGCTGAAATAATATGCTTCGTTTCATTGGTCTTATATTTAACTAAATGGAATATTATTAGATTTTCAAAGTTAAATGATCGAATCAAGCACATTAGTTGAGAATAATTCGATTTTTAATCTTTTTTAAAAGTCTTCATAGATCTAATTTTTAATAAATTATGAACATACTCCATTTGGGGTTTTGGTAGGAAATACAGTTGACTTGAATTATCTTACCATATGTCCAGATGCAAGAGGTCATTGTGGACATCGTCTATTTCACTAAAACACAACAAAACAACAGTAAAAAAACTACAGACCTGGAATCCCATCGTTTAAACGCTCGTTTTCATCAGCAACGCTGACAATAATCGGCTCAATTCTTCAGTGGCTCGTTTCACAGAAATTACTTTGTGCCGCACTGGTCACATAATTAGCAGCTTTGGGCGTTAGTGTGAAGCTAATGAAAACGTGACTCCTGCATATGACACATACTGGCGTGTGCAGATCTCTGATAACGGTTAGAATTTGACTTGTACTCACAACACGAAGTGCTCGTCCCACACTGGGTTCAGAGTCTCAGGTTTGACCTCAGTCACCTGAATGCACCTGGCAGGTAACACCTCCTTGGTGCTGGAGCGTTTCTCCAGCTTGTCCTTCCTCTTCCTGAAGCTGAACTTTCTCTCTTTTTTCTCCTCCGTTTCCCGAGGGCTCTGGCCCACGAGGATGCCCAGCATGCAATACGGGTCACTGTAGCCTGGCGGGGTGCAGGGCGACAACCAGAAGACAGTGTTGGCTAGTTACTGTTACTGCTGTTTCAGTAGCATAGTTCATTTGTCATAGGTTACGCATTATATCAGACTATTTTGATTATAACATCAGCACTCATCATTACACTTTAGGCTTATTATCTTTTTTTCTTTTTGTACAAAGTGTCAGAGTGGGGAAGAGAAGTGATTTAATCACTGTGACTGGATGAAGCACATTTTGATTAAATATTAGAAAAAGATCATGCAATAAATGAAATAGCTCACCATTTGCATCCTTGGCCATTAGATTCTTGGCTTTCATAACAGAAACTCTCAAGGAAAAATTGGCTCTCTGTGGAAAAAGTATTTTATGTCTGTTTAATTTAAAACGTCTGAGTATATTTCAAGGATGATCAGGATCAGGATGCCTGGCGGGGTGCGAAGGTTAAAAAAAGATAACTCCCTATTTCCTGATAAACTTCAAGTCAAAAGGCAGTAAAATGCAATGTACCTCCATCTCAAAACACCTCAAAGTTCTTTACAGGGATGTTAAAAGGTGTCAAGTGGCAGTCAAGCAAATACCAAGAGGAGGAAAAAACCCCAAAAAACATGCTGTACAAAATGCAGCTTTTAGTTGTTACAAGTTTTGCATTTCACAAACATCTTCAAAGGCATGAATGCACCCCAACTGTGGCTCTTCAGGCCATGCTTTCACCTTCTTACTCCAGAACCTTTCAGTGCATCAAAGCACCTCCTGTGAGGGCATGGATTGACTTTTGCAGGATTTTTTTTTCAATAATGTTTCGTTTTAATTTAGGGTTATTATAAAAGGCTCACCCAAAAAAAGCGTATTTCATATAAGTGACATAAGACTGCAGCTGAATTCTGCCTGTTCTTGTATTAGAGAAGACACAAAATTTGCTTGAACACCACAAACAAATCTCACCTTGGATTCTTGAACTTTTTGGAGAATGATTTCATGTTCCTCCTCACCCATATCAAAAACCTTGAAGTAGGAGAGGATCAGTCAAACAAAGACCTTTTAACCATATCTGAATTAGAGTTTCTTAGGTAGCAAGATTAAAACATACAAAATAGATAACAGAGTTACCTCTTAAACCTAACAAAACATCTATGAAAGTCCCTGGCAGAAGCTAACCTTCTGTTAAAACAAGAAAGCCAAAAAAAAGATGCTCACACTAGACAAAAAAACAGGAGACTACGATTCTTAGCATGACATCATCTGAATGAATGTAATATAACAGCTGAATATCAGTACACAGTGTGACTGGGCTTTGATGTTTAATCAGTTTTGAGCCAAGAGCATCTGCTCCGATTCTTACAGCCCGCACACAACAAATAACGCTCTCTCTGAGGCTACCATCAGTGTTACTGACAGAGATTTAATGAAGCTCAAGAAAGCAGTCTGCTCTTCTCACGTGTCCACGAGACAGACAGACAGACAGACAGATAGATAGACAGATAGATACCTTCAGCAGGTAAGCAAAGAGCTCATCGTCACTTTTCACATGTTCGGGTGAGGGCACTCCAACCCTGTTGACCACCGTGTACACAGCTTCCTCATAAAGCAGGTCCAGCTACATGAAAACACACTCCACTTAATAACAACCTTTCAAAAATAAAAAGCTTGTGTTCTTTTGCCCTTATGTGTTCTGCTCCACTGCACATCAAAAGCAGGAATAAAAAAGCCTCAACTGTGTTGTTATTGTGAGTTTGGAGATTTAATCCCTGCTGAAATAAGATGAAAACAGAGAAGCTGAGCTCACGCACCTCTGTCCTGCTGATTCTGTCGGGGATAAAGGCCTGGTCCACATGCTCTTGGGGTGGAGGAACTGTGCAGGCCCCTCTTTGGCACTGCGAGAGAACAAAACCAGTTCAGCCATAATAAAACTGGCCTTGCATAAAGGATGTGTTGAGAGGAAGAACGTGAAGACACAATAAAATGTTTTTGTTTTTTTTTCTCAACTTTCAAAAATCTTCCAGTGTTGAGAGTATAAATTCCAGGAGCTGCTCTCTTATGTGAAAAAGAATAAAAAACTAAAAGATTAAACAGGATCTGCAGGTAACTGCTGGCGTTACAAACAACATGTTCTCACTATGTGACAAATCGTCAGCATGTTACGCTTTCAGCCACCCAACACGTTCCTATGTCACGCATTCGGAAAAACCATTTGGACTGAATCTACAGGTCTACATTATTTTACTTTGTCATCATGAATTGCACTTATCTAACATGATTAAGACAGTGGTTAAGGTTAGGAATAAGGTTATGGCTAAGGCTGGAATACAGGGCTGGAACGTGTGTTAGCGCTGGGAGCCTCATTCTACTGGATTTCATCCACAATCTGGCGCTTTCATAGCGATGCGGAAGGTTACCTTTTGCGTTCCCATGGGACGCCTCGGACAAATCCATGGTATATTACGTGTCGGGAATGATAACGGGCTCGTCAAAAAACAATCATAAAAGCTCAATGTAGACAAATGCCTTTGCTCTTCAAAATAACATTACAGGAATGTAATGGAAGGAATGTGCTCTTGATGATAATTATGGTGGATCAAAGTCATTGGCCCACAAATACAAGTACATGTGTTTGTTGTTGACCAATGACAGCTATGGGTAGAACCTCATAAAGGCATAAAAATGTTATGGCGTTGTCCTCCACAGCCTCAGCAATGAATTCTGCACAATATCAAAAAGAGCTGAAAGACGACATGAAGTCATCAGGTCGAAAGTTGAAACTGAACTGAAGTTGAACTTCCACCGACGACCGTTTTAAGAAATGGCCAATTGTTATGGAGGGGTTTACTGGGGACAACACACTCCTAAACCTTGTAGAAAGGAATGGGCTGAAATCAGATTAGACCCAATATATTAGAAATGGGATGTCACTCAAGTTCATTTGCATGGAAAAAAACACGCAAATGAACCTGATGTATATGTCTTAAATGTTTCAATGTCTCTTTCTATCCCTCTGTAAAGCCCTTTAACTGACCTTGCGTTTGAATAGCACTATACAAATGAATCTGACTCAACTTGATCCTCCTGGTGGACAAGAAATTCTCAGTTGAATTGTCTTTCCATCTCGCACACACAAACACACAAAAAATAAGCCACTGATGGATAGGGGAAAAAAACAAAACAAACAAACACTATGATAAACGGCATGCTGAGCGAATATACCTTCTGTTTTGATCACAGTCAGCAGTTTGCTTTGGGCTTATTGGTTATTTTGCTGACAGCGATACAGCAATTTGGAAATGAAATCATCAAGCATTCGCTACAAACATTTTTAAAAAGCATCGCTGTCTAGCTTTGGCAGTATGTGAAACTGAACATAGCCTCGACAGCAGTTTTTCACAGCCGAGTTTCCAGCCCTTTGAGCGCCCTGCTTAACCTAGTCCGTCTGTCTATACACGTCAGAGTGGACATGGTGGTGGGCTGAAAGACAGCGCAGAGATCTATACTCGCTACACATGCTGTATATGTTTCAAGCCTGTAACAGACAGAAATGCGGAAGTTAGGTGGGGGTTACCTCTGCCTGGGCCGCCCGCATCATGTTTTCCTGTTTCTGCAGGATGGCATTCATACGCTCAAAGAACTCCACGCTCTCCTCTGAAATCCTGCCAAGTAGACGGAGCACATTGAAAATCGATTATCTCTAAAGAAAGAGATGGAAAATAAAAAAGTGAGTTGAAATGCATGTTGTGCTATGTTATACGCACACACCATCTGATCAACCTAAATTATTTATGGATGGCAATTACAGCAGGATTCAGTGACATTTGTGGGATCACACGGCATCCTGTTTGCAGACACTTTCAAGAAGCATCTGTCAATAAAGAGGATATTTTTCGTTTAATGTTGAACTACTGGACTCCATCGCCTACCGTTCAGCTTTTTATTACTTATCAAACACCCTCTTGTCTCAAGCTTAAAAAAAAGAAAAAGTCAGCATGTCTGCACCCTGCATGAACCATGTTAATCTGCTATGAGCTGGGCTGTGTGCAAAATGCAAATGATGTTTCTGTTTCCTCCAGGTGTGAGTGAATCCCCGGACTCCCGCCAGCCCCAGTTGTCATGGTGATTTGGGCACATTCACTGAGCTGGCTGAACACCTTGGGAATCCCCACCACCACCACCAGCACCACCACCACCACCAGCACCACCACTTACACCCCATCTCTCCCAGTATCTGCCAAATCTCTCTAGGGGGAATCTTCCCCCTTAGCCTTTATGGAATTCACAGACACCGGCAGCCGCTCTTATGTGAGCTGTAGCGGAACCGTCAGGATCAACCATGCTGTCTGCCTTTAACTTCGCACCTCCACCACCTAACCATACCACATCTACCTCTTTTCTCATCCTTTACCCAGTCAGGTCGCATACTTCAAAAGAACTGTCCACAGAGGCCCTGACACAATCCTTTATTAGCATCCCAGCATCCCACATCCCAGCACTTACTGAATATCACAGTGGTGGGGCAGCAGATGGTAAACCCATGAGGTTTTTAATGGATACTAATTGCTGCCATGCTGGGGTGAGGCCCAATTGAAATAGAAAAGTGAAAGTTTCCTTGGGTAAACTTTTATAAGACACTCAACATCATTTTAACATGACAGTCACAGATAGCTATAACTATACCAGATGCTGCTATTTTAGGGGTTTATTAGAACGAACAGGGAAAAGGATAAAAATATTGTATTGTTATGTTGATTTAATTTTTAGTGTCATGCCTTTGGTATACCAAAAATAAAAAACGAAAAGTGGAACGTACAGCTTGACAATGAGGTCAGTCCCCCAATATCCGTGACTAACTGTTAGGCCTTCAGAGGTTGTTTTTTTTTAATCTACAGCCAAGAAACCATTTTCACAAAGCAGTTTATTGGCATGATGCCATTTCATCTCACTCTGTTTGTGAAATTGATGAAGTTAAAAAATATTTATAGTAGGTAAGCAGCAGCTTATAGATATTTGGAGGGAATAAATCGTGAATGATCATTTTCTAAAGGGTATTTTCTATGGAGGACCACAAGAGCCACATGCATTGAAATAAAAATTTCTGTGCTTAATTAATGAATTGTAAAAATCTTTTTCGAATTGCATTTTAATAAACTGCATTTCAAAATCCATTTCCCTTTCCTGTTCGCTCAAGGATTAACTTGTGGCTTGTCACTACCCGATCCGTACCGGAAACCCGATTGGTACCACGCATGCGCAAATCTTACGTCACTTCCTCTCTCGGTCAACATTGCGACATTCAATATATTTGAATGACAGGGTTAGCGGCCAGTTAGCTCTTAGCATTTCTCGAAATCTCTTCCTCTTTTCCGACTGCCCGGGACATTTAAACAATGGATACCTCAGTATACAAACTTTTCTCCTCAACGGAGAGCTTCCCCCGATTGAATAACAGCGCTGTAAAATAAGAAGAATGGTGCCTAATTACAGACTTAATAATACAACGTTAGTAATATGTCACGTGAAGATTCATCAGCCAGATTAAGTGTTTACTGACAATTAAAAGTGATAACAGACATCATTATCACTATTCTAATCAATCTTTTCCACACAGACAAGCATAAACACACTCGATTATTACTAAATATAATTTAACACAACACAAACACGATTTGTAATGACGCTAGTTCAGTTTACAATAGGGCTCATTCGCTCGGTCAGCAGGTGGCACTAACTTCGTACACTGGGGAGTAGACTACCATTAAACCAAACAGAAGAAG
>VUQR01018198.1:31016-48033 GCA_015108515.1 Hemichromis elongatus | reverse complement strand
ATATTACATAAAAATATAAAATATAAAAAGCCAAGGCGCCTTGGGAGACGAGCACCGCCAACACCAACCCCCCGGGACTCGTCTGGCTTTGTTTCAAACGTACACACCCTATAGGTCACCCCATAGGTTGGTCACCTCCTTTTGCTTTCCTTATGCTTATACTTCTGCAAAAGAATTTTTAATTCTCCATAGTTGATGGATGCAGAATTGCACAGTGCACAGTTCCACTGGACTTGAGTTGATTGTATTTTTTGCTGCTGATATAGTTTTTTTGAGTGCCCAGCTCATATATACTTTTAAAAAGGAGAGTGTAAATGTTATTGGACATTCTTGTGTAATTGCCACTGAATAATTTATGTTATACTTTGTTATTGCTACAAACGAATATTTATTTTATTATTATTTTACATTTACAACTTGTTTTTTCTGGGGTCCTCGTGGCACCCCATCGAGGAGCAGTAGGCTGTGGATCTCTTAAGATCTCACTGTTGGGTTTGTAAGGTCATGCTACTCCTACATTTCTGTCTTGTTCAAAGATAAGATATAAAACAAAGTTCAAAGCTAATCGACCTGTGTGTTCTCCTTTTTTAAAAATAAGAATCGATAAGAGAATTGATAAAGAATCAAATCGTTAAACAGAATCAAAAATGGAATTGGAATCGTGAAAATCTTATCAAAACCCATCCCTAAAGATAACACACTGATATTTATCCACAATCCGCAATCTTAAAAGCAAGAAAAATGGACAAAGGACAAGAGGATAAAATATTCTCTTAAATTCTGAACACACACACACGGTGTGTTTTATACATTTGTGCAAAATGAAATGTAAGTGATAGCACAGACTTCTGCACGTGTACAGGCGTTCACATGTTTGAGGGAACTCCTCTGTTTTTATTGCACTAAATGTATCTTCTTTGTGTTACACGGTGATGTGTACAATCTATGAAGTCTCTACTGTGAACTAATTTTCATTGTTTTTTTTATTGTACCGTTTTCATTGTTTTGGTTTCAGAAGGGAAAATGACTCAATCGCTGGCTTTTTACAGTATGATGGATCTCTGCACGCCCACACACACACACACACACACTTGCAGGGCTCAAATTTACACATACACACGCTGACAGAGACTCCAAAAGAGAAAAAGAGAAAGAATGAATTATTAATCATGCCGTCTAATTATGGTGTGTGGCCCTGAGAGAGATATGATCCTGGGGAAATCACATCTAACAGTCATTTATCACAACAAATAGAGTGAAAAACACTGGTTAGAGGAAAAGAGAGAGCAGAGGAAACTAGAGAGAAGAAGAGAGAGCAAGAGCAGAGCAAAGAAGGCCAACTGTGCTATCAGATTCTACTATTAAAATATGCTAAGGAGATGCAAGGATAGGGAGGCAAGAGGAAGGGTAAAAGGAGAGTCTAAAATACTAAATTAGGAGATGCTCAAGGGAAACTAAAGCCCATAACTGCTCCAAAACGGAGTTTACATCACAATAAATTTCATTTTCCAAAACAAAGGATGAATATATAGATGGAATAAAAAGGAAAACAATACAGGTTCATGCTGAGTAACCTGTCTATCAACTTAGTTAACCAGTTCTTAATTTTACTCATTGGATTTCCTGCTTTTATTGTAAGTACAAGAAATTTTGGGAAAATAAGCAAATGAGTGAGAGATTTTTTTCCTCCCAGACTGAAAGAAGAGTCCCAAAACAGTTTTTCCAGAACATTTTCAAAGTAGTCAGTGATAATAATTTTAAATTAACTGATAAACCTCTAGTGTTAGAAGATTTCTCACTGATTTTATAAGATAGATAAAATATTACCAGAACTTAACCAGAAATATGCAGTGCTGCAAGAAACATCTCAAAGGCTCCTTGACATTTTGAAAACGCTACTAAGAAAGGAGTAAAATTCTTGACCTGACCTTCTTTTCTCTGCAGAGTTTAAAAGTTAGTCCATAGACTAATCTGTACTTAAAAGTAAAACAAGTCTTAAGTCACCCTTCATTTCTTTATATTTTGCAAGGAAATAAGTAAGGCAATTTATTGAAACATCAGTAAAGATATATGAAAATAAAGTATGTAAGGCTTAAAGATGAGGTTTTAGTGCTGAGGAGGCCAATCCTCAACTTAGTTTCCCATTGTTTGTTTTTCAGGTATACTCTTACTGTATTTGTAGTGTTTTGTGAATCTTTGCCAAGCTGGAAGATGGCTTCTTTCAGCTTGGCAAAGATAAGCAAATGAATGAGAGATTTTTTCCTCCCAGACTGACAGAGTCCCAAAACAGCTTTTCCAGAACATTTTCAAAGTAGTCAATAATAATAATTTTAAATTAAGTGATAGACCTCTAGTGTTAGGAGATTTCTCACTGAAGCCTATTGAAATCTTTTTCCCCAAACATAACCTCACCCCGAGTCAAAGAACTGCCGCTTTTGATATTTAGCCTCACGTATATTTAGCCACTAATAAAATACACAGGGGCATGTGAGCTGTGCCATGGCATGCTGGACTAGGCTGATCTGAGAGACTGACTGAATCAGGCCAGGTATCAAATCCAGACTGTCAGCCATGCAGACCACGAGCCCACTCAGGCCTTTAAAAAAATAAAACACCAACTCCCAGAAGGCTGAGCTCTTTGCCTCTCCGCCTCCTCTCCCTGACAGCTCAGAGGGAGGTGGGGTGACGGTGTGTGCAAATGCATGTATGTGTAGGAAAGCAGAATTCATGGAAGAAGCAGGGACGAGGGAGTGATTGAGTACGAAAAACGCTGAATAGGAGTTGGGAAAGCAGCAGGAACTTAGAAAAATAGGCAGAGAGAGAAGGAAAGTGCAGTAGTTTACCACTGTTCCCCCAACAAAGCCACAGAAAAACTGAGAAAATGTCCGGAGTCACGTATAGGGAGCATCTATGTGTAAGTTTGCTACATGTGTATGTGTTCATGCATATCTTTGAGACCATTTTGGAGGCCAAATGTCAGACTCCCTCTGTTCCTGAAGCTGCTGACATCAGATGGTAAATGGTCTTGCTGCAAAATGAAACAAGCCTCTAGGTTCAATTCCTTTGTCCATACCAGTGGCCCTGCCAATCAAACATGGTCAGACTAAGAGAGAATGGGATGGGGTGAGTGAAAAAAACCATGAAATGAAAAAAAAAGGGGATGAGAAAACCAAAAATAAAAGATAATTTAAGAGAAAGGGGCAATAGAAAAATGGACAATTACTTGTACACGTCTGTGTGTTTGCATTAAAGAATCTTAAGTGACATCGACTTTCAAAAAGGTCACTTTACACACACACACCTTTCTCTCTCGGAATCAATTGGCAAGTAAATGCTAGGACATTTTGTGCGTGTTGACACTTCTGGCATTAGAACACTTAATGTCAATTAGACTGGCAGGTAGACAGGTCATTCTAAGGAGGAGACGGTGACAAAGAGAGAAGACAGAGTGTCAAAAGAGGTTTAGACTTTTGATTGCCTTTGATGAAAAGTCTTGCAGAAAAAGCATAAGTCAGAAACACAATTTTAGCTGCCCCCACAAGTGCACGCGCAGACACACACGCACGTACTAACATAATGGACAGCAAAAACAGCAGCTGTGAATAGCACGTGAATGCTTTGAGACTGCCATGAATGGCATTTAAATACAAATAGCCAGAACATCCTTTCCCACTGTATATTTTTCAGCTCGAAAATATTCATGAGACTGACATAATGTATTTATCCTCCAGCCCATACCTAAATTTAAGTATTGCCATTAAGTCTGCTACAAAGGAGATGGAGATCTCACCATGTTCCTGCAAGGACTCAGCTCTTATACAAGCTATTCATGTAGACTGAAAGCATTGAAAAACACTTTCAGAAAGTTGGATTCGTCACAAGAGCTATCTTTAACTTTGCCTTTATTATTACCACTTGAGACATTTGGTTTGCAGTCAGATATTACATACATACAAATGTTACGTCTTTTAGTTGGTTTTTTTATGTTTTGTTTTTTTTGAAAATCCCAGCCAGGCACAGTAAAACAAAAAGAAGTCAGTATCCTTAACTAGGAAACAAACTCACAGGCTGTGATATTTCTATTATGGCCCTTTAGTTTAATTTCAAGCTGAGCTTATAACAGCAGAGGGACACATTCTCAGATAGCACACTTAAGAGCAATAGGTGTCCTGATATCCTCTCATTTTACACAGATAGATTAACAACATGAATTGCACATGCAAAAAAGTAGTATTAGGTAATTTCTTAGCAAGAAAAAGGATTTAAACGTGACTGAGACTGAACTTTTAGAATGTTTCTAGACCAGGATCAAATCTGACAGAAAACCAAGGGCATATCAGAATTCCCATAATTTTACATTTAGAGAAATTAAGTTTTATTAAGCTATTCCTTTTATGAATTGTCAGATAGATATTACCAGAACTTAACCAGAAATATGCAGTGCTGCAAGAAACATCTCAAAGGTTCCTTGACATTTTGAAAACACTACTAAGAAAGGAGTAAAATTCTTGACCTGACCTTCTTTTTGCTGTAATTTCTTTAAGTAGTCTTCAGAAATAGTTATCCAGGCGTCCTGCAGGACATTCAAAGCTCTTCTTCAGATGCTAAAAACCTGTTTTGTTCCGTGTAATGATGATCTCAAACTGCTTAAAGATGAGGTTTTAGTGCTGAGGAGGCCAATCCTCAACTTAGTGTCCCATTGTTTGTTTTTCAGGTATACTCTTACTGTATTTGTAGTGTTTTTTGAATCTTTGCCAAGCTGAAAGAAGCCATCAGACACTTTCCAGACAGTATAACATGGTGGGCCAAATTTTTTTTTCTATTCCCAAAATTTCTGCATCAATAATTCCATCAATGGACAAGTGTTTGTTCATGGGTGGGAGGGGGTTATATGATTGTTGGGGTTTTCTCTGCTTTCGCTGTATTAGTGTAGGGTCTAACTTACAATATAAAGTGCCTTGAGACAACTGTTGTTGTGATTTGGCGCTATCTAAAAAAAACTGAATTGAACTGAAAAAGACCTGTTGCCACTGATTTTCAGTTCAGTTCCTGTGAAGTTTGGCATACCGCAGCCTTTTCTCCACTTTTTTCCTTCAATAAAAATAGCTTCACAACAATCACCTGTTAACTGAGTTCATTTCTGAGATTTTAGCAAACAGTAGATGGATCAACTGAATGACCAGATGCATCTCCTAGCTCATGTGTTTGCTGGATTTATTCAGATCTCTTAAGGATGTGACTTTCAGATACTGTTCATTTGCTGTAGATAGTAACTTATGTCTGCCACATCTACTTTTCTCCCCCACTTGTCTAGCTTTCTCTGATTTTTTTAACGACAAACTGTTCCAAGTTTTTAGCTTGGGAAACTTTGGGAATAACATCGTTGGTGCAAAAACACTATTTTATGCCTGTCACACTGTGTTATCTTTGACGTATTTCAATAAAAAAAAAAGAAAAAAAGAAATGAAAATAATTAGTTGCAAACACCAGACTGAAACTGAGTGAAAAAAACAGCCAATGTCCAAAGAAAAAATATGAAAAGACCTTTAGGCTTAGTCCACACGTAGCCGGGTTTTTTCAAAAACGAATATCCGCCACTGAAAAAACTTGTGTCCACACCACCTCATTTTTAAAAAAAACTCCATCCACACGTAACGCATAAGGGCATTGTTAAGCACATTCATTGACATATCAGACCTGTAGGCGGCAGTAGTTCCCCATATCCTATCCAGTCAAGGTAACTTTTTGCCTTCCTCCTTACGTTCAAAATAACATGAAACATGTAAAAACAAACAAGCAAAAAGCGCTTGGACAATTGATAACACGAGCGCAGCTCTGAGGGCATCCATGCTGTAGTGCAAACACAGGTCGCAAACCTGACATCAGCATTTGTGTTGCAGAAAGTGACGTTGCGGATCCTAAAACTCCGGTTATGTCTGTCCACACGCAAACACTGAAAACGAAGAAAACGCAGATCGTCACTTTGGCCGGAGTTTTTAAAAAGATCCGTTTCCGTGCCGCAAAACTGCGCTTCCATGTGGATGACAGGCCGAACCGTAGAAAAATATCTTCATTTTGGGAGATCACCGGCTACGTGTGGACAGGGCCTAAGAAAGAAGTCCACTTTAAAAATTACAAGAAAGTCTGACTATTTGGAAGTGAGATGTAAATCAAGGGGTGAATCGAGACTTTTACACATTACTTATAGACACAACTGCTCTTACAGTAGACAACTGTTTTGTCTTAATGTAAACGGGGGAAAAAAGTGAAAATCTGAAGCAAAGTCACGGTTACAGGATTTTATTGAGATCATGTAGGATGGTTCAGGTACCAGAATAGCTGAACAGAAACCTAAATGGAGCAGATAAGATCAGCATAAGTTAAGTCGTGAGCACAAAGGTTCATCGAGGCTAGAAAGTTGGAAGTTGGAAGAGGTATCGGGTAATGAAAGGAATAAATGAAGATGTAAGAAAAGATGGAAGAAGGAGGAGGAAAGAGAGAAAACGGTAGAGACGGAGACAGTGATTGAATGCTGTTATTGTGGTTGCAGAGGAAGAGAGCGAAAGCAGCGAGGCGTTTCCTTATCACATTGCGGATGGTGTGTTTGTGTGTGTGTTTGTGTCTGAGTATGTGAAAAAGAAAGAAAATGGTGGAGAGAGGACCAACAGACCTTTCTGTCCTCAAGTGTAGAGAATTTTTGAATAGAGCTTTAATTGTTTCTACATGTCTGAGTCATGAGTGTTTGTGTGCTGTGCTGCACAGCATGCGGCCAGACATGTACACTTGATGCATATACCAATGCAAGACGCTGATGATGTATTTTTAATATGATGAGTTTATAGTGCTCTAAACGACTGAATTGCACGCATTTGCATGTTATGTTTTATTTATTTTCTTAATTCCTCCCTCATTATTTACACAGGCGAATATGTTTTTTGCTATATTTTGTTGTAATATACTAACTTCTGTTGGTGTTTGTTAGTTTTGAAGTTTCAAGCTACCAAGAAACAGTGTGTTCCAATAACCGTGGATTCAGACAGAGAGAAAAAGAAAGAGAAAATAACAAATCACTGACATACAGATGGAGGGAGAAAATGAAAAGTCAGTGTGCAGTAGAAAAAAAAGAAGGAAGGGGATGAATACAGAGAGAAGGGAAAGAAAGATGAAAATGAATGGCCTATCTCCATAAAAGTAGCCATGCTTCTCAAGGTGGGAGCTGAGCAGCTAAAAGTCAACAGCCGAAGAATGGATAGGACTGATTGAATTTATAGGAGCTGCTTCCTTAGATCAATGGCACTCACACACACACACACACACACACACTGAGGGGGGAAATGCATGCTGGAAGCAGATTTGTTGTCCATCAATACCTCACTTCCTCCTGACTTCTGAAGAATTAGTAGGAGTGAAAAGGAGCAGCGTAGCCTATCCTTTTTAGACCTAATTTATTCACTGTTGACTAAGCAGTGACTTTTTCAGCAACATCCTATGCACATTTTTCAGTTTTGGAAACAAAAAAATAAAAAATAAAAATGAATAAAAAAAATGTTGATTGTTTGTTGACAGTATTTATAAAAGGATAGTGTTATTTCGCCTGCATCTTACGACCATGAATAGCTTAGACTAACAAGTTAGGATTTGATCTGCTACTTTGAGAACTGGTACGGGTACACCTCTGATCCCTACCGTTTCAACATTATTAAATGTTCCTTCTCCAGTTTGAATTTTTCTCACACAAAGTTGTAAAATTTAGAAAAATAGTGGAAGGCAGATTTAAGGTAAGTTGAAAAGACATCATATAAAACTATCACGATGAACTGAATAGGCCGAGTGCTCAGCATAAGAGATTATATATGTCACTTTCTTGGGTTTTCCCTCCTCCTCAAGCTCTTTTATGTAGAGAGAATGTAGCACTTAACAGTGGCATTTTAACTGATTCGCTTAGTGTTGAGAAAAGCATTATTCATTTGAAAAAAAAAAAAGTCAAGAAACAAATGCGACAAATGCATACACACCAACATTCACACATTCTGCTGAGCCTAAGTGGCAAGTCCTGCACTATTAGTTACTAATGAAGAATGAGGGCAGGCAGGACAACTGTTAGAGACGAGAGAGTGAGGAGAGCAGAGTGCAGGGCCAGTCTGAGTGAGAGAGGAGAAAAGAGAGAAAATTAGGAGATGTAACTGAGAGCTCTTTGCAAAATCTGTATGTGAGTGAGATGAGAGGGGAAAGAACAGGAAGACAAGAGACAACAGAAATTGGTAAAGGACGAGTCAGGGACTTGGTAGCAGTGAGAAACTAAATAGGAGAAAAAGTGTAATAGAAGTCAAACTAAGAGAGAGAAATAGGAGAGACTCTAATAATTAACAGAATGTTAACATGAAAGTAAGAGGCAGATAAGACAAGAATAGGTGTCATGCAGGATCCTGACACATTTTATATCTACTGTTAAGTCTGCATGTATATGTTTGTGTGTCTTCCTTCTGTATTTCTGTGATCTACACTGCCAAAACTGTGAAAGGGAACCATTTCACTAGCACACCTTTAAATAAACTGATCTGTATTAGCACACCTTTAAATAAACTGATCTGTATTATTGTACAGTTGTGTCAGAATGCATTCAGACTTTTTCACATTTTGCAAAATAAACTGTTTTATTTATTCTATTGTAACTAAAAAAATGTTGCACCTGCTCAGTGTTCCGTTCCACCTCAATATTAGAAGATGAAAAGATGACCAGTGGCATCATCCGCCTGCATCAGGTCTTTATGAGATAAAAGGCAGATAGCAGGTTGCTTGTAGTTTGCTAAGTGAAAAGAATTATAAGAAAATACAGAAACATTTTTGCTGTTCTGAATACACACCACAGGATTTTGATCACAAGTAGGGAAGGGGAAGTGCACGGGTAGGATATCACATGGGTGCCTACCTTTGGAGGTTTTAAAGGCACACAACTGTGAGGAGACCCCAGGGTATATCCAGAATCCATTGGCGAGATTATATATCATGTGGCTTGGGAAAACCTCAGGATCCAGGGGTTATGGAAAAGAGTAGAAGGGCGAAGGACACCTGGATTATCCTAGTTAACCTATCGCCATTGTGAGCTGATTTCAGAAATTTGAAAGACAATGAATAAATGCTCTGACTTGCCAATGTCAGGCAAACTCATCATTTGGCTAACGCTAACCCTACATGCAAAGATACTGTATTTTTTTTATATATTTTACTGTGTATTTTGTATATTTTTTATCCGCAGTGACAGAGACAATGGTCACGATCAAACAGAGAATGATTCCAGTTAAATACTAAAAGATCCATGAAAAAAAACTCTAGTGACCTGAAATGGGGAATTTGCACCTTGCACAAAGATCCAGGGTATAAAAACAAAACAATTCTGGCAGCACTTTATGACATGTTTATGAGTGTTGAAGTTAAAGGCCAGTACTAAATGTGCAACATCTGTGGACAGAGCTATATCAGTACAAATACACTTCCCATGACATATATCTCTAATATAGCTCCTTATATTTCAAGAAATCCAGGAACTTCACCTACATTCAAAAGTGGGGAATAAGACCTTTGAATTTCTGTACCTGGTGTTTCCAAAGAATTATCAAGCTGCTGCTTTCCAAAAACTAACAACGCCAAAGAAAGTGACAGCTTCATGCATTTTGTATCCATCGAGGCAACTTTTAAATTGATTTGTTCCTAAGAAAATCCAGAGACATTGAAGAGGTGTTGTAATAGAAGAAAGACAATAAAGTATGTGGAGTGAAAATAAATTACATCATTTGATACATAGTTACAATTTAACCACTTAAACCAATATAACTACCAATCACTATGAGGTTTACAAACTATATTGGGATGCAGAAAACTTAAGAGTACTTGAAAGGCATGCATCTGAAAATCGTTTAACAAGAACAAAGAAATTTGGCGTTAGAAAAAAGTTGAGTCAATGGTATTTTGTGCTGATGATATATTAATGGGTTAGTGTAAAATTACCCAATGTTTGGTAAACATATGTAAAAACAAAGACATGTGTCCATATTTTATGCCCCATGAATAAATCCTTGTTTGCACTCTTAGTGGATCTACACGGACATACACTATTTATTAAGAGATGACAAAAAAAGAAGGAAGCTAAAAGGAAGCATCGATGTGTGTGACAGAAAAAAGTAAGAGAATTAATCTCCTATGAACCTATAAGTACAGGTTGTAAAGGTTGAGAAACTTTGTGTATTTGTGTGTGTGTGTGAAAGACAGAGAGAGAGACAGAGGAAACTGTACGAGGATAAATTGTCTATGAACCTTTAAATCGAAGTGTAAGAGTTGCGCAATTGAATGCTTGTGCATAGGTCTGGCAGTGTTTCTGTGTGTGTGTCTGTGTGTGTGTTTGACATCCACTCACTCTGTGCACAAGAGCAAAGCTGAAGAGACGGTCTGTCTGGATCACATGTAATTAATCTGGGCCGTATGCCTTGCTCGAGGGCATACTAACCCAACACATCGGCATGAAGGATTAAAAGTATCAACATAAATCCACTTTTCATCACCACGGACCCTGTCAGCATTAAAAAAGAAGCAGCACCATTGTTTCTTCCTCTCCTTGCTCTCTTACCTATTACAAGGATTTAATATTAGTGTATTACTGAAAGATACATGATCCATTTCCCCCCAAAAATGTGGAGATTGGAATAAAAGAACATTGACTATGTTGCAGGTAGGGATATACTCGCCGACTAATCGTTGCTGTTGTCATTAGTGGGGACAATAATTGTGTCCTAATGTTATGCAGCCAAGTGCCACCAGATGGTGCATTGTTGTTGAGAAATACCATAAATTTCTTAATCTAGGCCAAAGCTTTTGTTAATACTACTGAAGATACAAGCAGTGGAAATTTGCATTCTCCGAAAGGTGGATGGCCTCTGCCTTAGCTATAGTGTGATGAGTTCAGTCATTCAGAAGGGGTTCAGAGTAAAGCTACTACTCCTCCACATCAAAAGGAGAATGCCAAGGCTGTTGCCTCCTAAATAAGGCCCCCGGCGTACACCCAGGACCCACTGACGAGCAGCATGATTCATAATTAAAGAAGATGAATAATGGTTTAAAATACCTGTGTTGGTAGTTTTTGAAATTTTCCATTAAATGGATCTCAAATTTAACTTAATAGCTGTGTGTCCTAATTTTAGACTAGTCGGTTAGTCTAATTTATTTCCCTCATTTAGTCGACTAAGAAATTTGTCACCAGGAGCATCCCTAATTGCAGTATTGAAAAGATTAAAAATACCTTCAAATGATTTATGAGGAATGGATGCAAATGTGTGGACATACAACTGCTTTGGATTTAACAACATTTAAAAGAAGTTGAGTTTTTTGATTTCGTTAATGTCTTCTATAATCAGCGCACTTTTAGCAAACTGTAACCTGAAACTTTGTATGTGTCAGCAAACAGTGAAGAGGTAGGCAGAGCTTAACAGGATGATTTAGTATAACATGTTAAGGTAATTACAACTACAATCAATCTGGGAACACTGCAATTAAGTGGCTTGCACTGTAACCACTCTGCTAACAAAACACTGTTGAAACCTCTTATTTTAGCTAATATCTTGTGTGGCATGCCATCACCCACCTCCCTCAAACCCCACTCTCTCTAAAAGCACATTGACCACTGACCTCCATTTAGCATAGCACTGATTGACAATGAACTAGCATGAAAAATCACCTAATGCCCTGGTTGAAACCCTTTTTTTTTTGCTGTCAGTTGTCTTGCTAATGTCCATGGCCATTTGTTGGTACTTGCTAATGTGCTAATCAGAGCAGAAGAAATGTTTAGCTTTAGGGCGTTGAAGTTTTGTCTACACTGTGGCTCTCTGCCATCTAGCTCAACTAACACACACACGGATAGACACTATCTTTAATTACATTATTTGATTCCCCAAATTGTATTAACAACTGACATTAACTCAACTTACAACTCCCTCGAGCGCTGCCTTGATCCTCCTAAGCATCACTGACAGAATTAACTCTTTCTCACCAATTTCACTTACCAACAATACATCACTGCAGTTATCCACAGCTGGAAGGTCTCAGGGTGCAAAACAGTGTAGCTTGGTAACTAGACAGATGTGCTGGAAATTCTCAGTGGATCGTGTGTAGGAACTACTTTTCAACGGCGAGGACAAATTACTTTGCACATAACTAGCCATGGTCTTCCTACTAGGAGCGAGTTGGGATTTAGTTTCTTGTTAAAGACTCTTTGAGCAGATAGTGATTGAAGGCCATATCTTCTTCACTGCAGTTGTGCCACTTAGAACTCAATTTGACTGAACCACTAGGATACTTTATTTGTGGTTTTGTTTTGAATCCACAAATTTCAGCTTTTTGTATTGTAACTTAAAAATGTTCAAAACCCAAATGTGTATTTGTATATTGAGATATCGTTGTTGTTGCTCTTGTGTATTTATTTATTTTTTATGGTAAATGACCTAATTACACTATTCATGAGTAATGAAGTGTTTTGCATTGATCCATAATTTCAATTTAAAAAAACATGTCAGACTCAACTCAAGACAGAGATTTACAAATGATTATCAGGTTGTCTAGCAACACCAATACCCACCTTACAATCTGTGTGATCAGGATCACAGCTTCATATTGGAAAGTTTTAAGAGTGACTCACGTTTCCAAGAATTTGCTGAATCTTGTTTATGTGGTTATTTGTCTTGTGAAAGCCACCGACTGGAGAGCATAGCTCACACACCTTTTTGTTTGCCACTACATCACCTTGACTGTGGCCAGACTGCAGAGACCATGGTCTGTGAGTAGAAATTTCAGCAACGTCCTGCCACAAAACCACACCTTTGTTTCTGTCTAATTTTAATGCTGCACGGTGCTTCTTTTCCACCCTCCTTTCTTCGACAGTTTTTCACTGGATCTGACACTGAGCATAACCTGTAAAACCCTTGCCTCAGCGATGTCGGGTAGATAGGGAGGAAGGCGGCAAGAGAAGAAAGAAAAGGTTGAGACAGAGGGAAAATTGTAGAGCATGAAAACACCAGGCTGCATAGAAAAAGCAAAAGAAAGGGAAAAAGAAGTGCTTGTTAGCACCTTACTGGCCCAACTAACTATACAATGACACACCTGACTGATAATTAGTCTCAAGAGCATTAGTGCCTCTGTGTGTAAGAGACAATGTCTGTGGAAGCATCTGTAAATGCAGGTATTTGCAGGTGAGTGTTTGTGGATTAGAGAGAAAAGCTAACTCTCTCTCTCTCTCTCTGTCTGTGTGTGTGTGCGCACATTTGACTGCAAGTGTATTTGTGTGTAATGGAAAAGAGGGCAGAGGCCTTTGCATGTGTCCAAGCTAATGGGTATCCTGGCACACATAATCAGAACCGTTAATCACAGAGAGAGGCAAGAGAGAGAGAGATAGATTAAGAAAAAGGAAAAGAGGATTCCACCCTATGATAAAATGAGCTAGCGAGGAGTGAGAGAAAGAGGTTCAGAAGTCAATAGTGGTAGAAAGGGAGGGAGTGGTAGGATAAAATGGGTCTGGGTTGTCATTTCATTTGTTATGTGACCCATTTCATCTGTTATTTTTTTTTTTCCTTTGGCAGTAACCACATCTACACTTCTTCTGTTGCCCTCCCCTCTAAAAATGCTGAATTTGATTTAATACTGAAAGGTGAAAGGAGATGAGAGGGGAAGATGGCAACATACACAGACACGCATACCTATATGTGTGTGTGTGTGTGTGTGTGTACATTTTTGTGTGTGTTCTGTTACGAAGCACCCATTTCATTATTTCTGGCGCATGTTCATTTAACTGTGGGAAGCCAAAACTGCGATCAGGAATAAAATAAAGTAATTGTGTAGTTGTAAAACCAACATTTGTAACCTTGAAATAATATACTTGTCAGATGATAAGACCTTTTTGAATATACCCTAACCCTAACACCAGGGGTGTAATGGAATGTGTAGTTTGAAATGTTTGAACACTGTACATTACTGTACAACACAGGAAATCTTTCCTGCCTGTGGCCATCTCACACCTAACACACTGTATACTACAATAGCTACACCCTTTTTACAAATGCTCTTCCTTCTTATTCATATTTATCAGTAAGTAACTTATATGTATGTATATATTGTGCTATTTCTTACATTTTGTATTGTCTGTTTTTGTTACTGTTTGTACTGGAGCACTGTAACCAACATAATTTCCCCTAGGGATCAATATTCTGATTCTGTACATTAGAAGTAAAAAGCTCAGGTTCCAAACAGCGTCAGGACTGATTTATTTCTTTATTCTTTTATGTTAGAATACTTGCATATCATGTTATAGGTTTAGTTGTATTTTATTTTATCTCAGGTGTTCAGCTTTTTTGATATAACATTTAGAGCTTTAATGTTTCACCTGCACACATTCAAGGTTCAAAGTGTTTGGGGATTTTTTTTTCTAAAGGGTGTTTAAGATTTTAGCAGTTGTTCATAGTATAAACGAAATCGTTTCTTAGATAAATTGCCAAGTATAAAGCTTTTTTCCACTAATTTTTGAAATAGCTTTAGCCCTAGCAGTCTTTTTGTGTGTTTGTGAAAGTGAGATTGTGTGTAGGTGTGTGTTTGTGTGGGTGTGTGAAAGTTAAGGTAATTAGGTAATCAACAGCTGTACCAGACAGGCAGGAAGCAGCTTGTTAAGAAAGTGAAACGGAGATGGAAATAGATAATGAGAGAAAAGATAGGTAGAATAGGCAACATATAAACAGAAAGAAAGAAAAAGCTGATGGAAAGGATCACAGCAGGAGAAAGGCTACAGGAGCAGAGGGAGACAGAGACTGAGAGAATGATGGGAAAATACACGATACTAAGACAGAACAGGGATATGCAGTAGATGCATCAGATGTGAGGACAGGTGCTGTTGTCAGCTCTAAAATGCATGTAAACCTTTTATTGACAGGAAGAACCAATTACAGACAGCTTGAAGGGAAGGAAGTTTTTCACAGTCACACCAGGAAACACAAACACAAACTTACATGGACAATCATTCTTTTTCTTTGCCTTCTTGCTTTTCTTGTTTGTTAGACCCATGATGTTTCCCACTGTGGGCGGGATGCCTAACCAAGTTTGTAGATAAGAACACACAAGAGGATGAACACTATACCTGTAGGCAGAAAGGTCACTGGTTTGATTCCAAAGTTAAGGAATTGTCAATAAGAAATATGTTAGTTCTAATATAAAATATATAAAGAAATATATAAATATTAATATGTTATAACTAATTATGTTTGTATTAACTTTTTAGTTAGAGCTAATGTTGGTAAAACATTAAAGGTAATTACACAAATGACATATTTTCTGAAGAAAACCACTATTATTGTTATTTTTATTATTACTGTTGTTATGGAAAGTCATTTATGACATTATTATAACAAAAAAAATACCCTCTCGCCTCTGCAGGTGGTCTATCTGTCAAGCTCAGGTCCTCTACCAGAGGCCTGAGAGCTTGAGGGTCCTGCGCAGTATCTTTGCTGTTCCTAGGACTGCGCTCTTCTGGACAGAGATCTCAGATGTTGTTCCTGGGATCTGCTGGAGCCACTCGCCTAGCTTGGAGGCACTGCCCTTATTGCTCTGATTACAACTTGGACCGCTGTTACCTTCACCCTCCACACCTTCTCCAGTTGGTTGGCCATCACCAGTTTGTCTGTCTGTATCTGGAAGTCCCAGAGGATCTAAGTTCGGTCATTCTTCACCACCCTTGAGGGCAACTCCCATTTTGACCTCAGGACTTCCAGACCATACTCGGCATGCTGACCACTTGGTTATGGCGTTCCATGTATGCCCTGCCTGCTGTTGTGTGCTGGATTGTCTCAGGGGCATCTTTACACTGGGGACAATCTGGCTTTAAATAGTTTCGAACCCATCTAGTCCTTTTTTCACATTTTTAAAGCAATTTCAATAAATTATATTTGTTTCAACATCCTGTTTGGACTTTTACATTCTGTATTTTATTTTACTTGTGATTCAAGTCATTTTAATTCACTTTTTACTTTCACGTTCACTTCACATGTTCACAAAAAACTACTTCATTAGGTTTATAAAAAGGAAAGTAAATCAAATTTCATTCAACATATTCAAATAATAATTCAATATTTATTCAAATATTCATTCCGTACATTTGTTTTAGTCAATATATTTAGGCTTTCATTCCATATGACAGTTCCATGCTCTCAATATTTACTTAATATATATTGGATGAAGTATATAGTGAGAGAAAGGGACAGAAGGGGGGACTAGAGAAACAGACTGCATATATGCTACGAATTGCACAACAGCACTTCACAGCAGGAAGATACATTAAAGAGGGCTTAGGTAAAATATTCCTCTTCTGCTGTGTGTGAATATACTGACAAGAATTTGCTTCACTCAAAGGACACCACTAAACTGTGCTCAGTACATCCATTCAACTAGTAAAAACATTTAGATCATATCAAAACAGTAAAAAAACAGTTCAAAACTGAGCTGATGAGGCTATGATGGCTGTCAAAAGATCAAGACAAGACAAGTGACTAGATCACTGGATGAATAAATGGTTGATTGAATGAGTTCTTAACATTATTTCTATTTTAAGACTTATATCAGTTATCTATCGTTTAAAAACTGCACTCAGGGAAATCAAAACGTTGAATACATTTACAGTGGCTGTTTAGAATTGCACACTTCCCAGTTGCCATGACTCTAGTACAACACTGTATTGCCAAATGCCACTTCTATGTTCACATGGAGATGATATCTACAATCTCTAGTCTATAAAAAACAGTTTAGGCATCTATATAATGGTGGCTATATTCAGACCATGAAAACATTTTGGTCTCAATCAGCCATGGTTTCGGGTGATTGAGACCCACACCCGTGTTCACACCTCATGTGATTAGGTAGAGGATCAGTAGGGGGTCCATTGTCCCTCTTGGGGGGACTCTCCACCATTTGACCCTAGAACTGAAGAAGCTTCTTGGAT
>VUQR01018198.1:0-24231 GCA_015108515.1 Hemichromis elongatus | reverse complement strand
AACCAGAAATAGTGGTACATGCATGCAGATGTTGCAGTACCAGCAGAACTCCAAGAAATACTTTAAAGTCATTGAGTGGAACTTTTTTTGCCTATGCCTCAGCAAACAACTAGCAGTGAATTAAAAAAAGCAAAAAAAAAAAACCCCAAAAAACCCCAAATATAAATAGCATGTCCCCGTATGGTGTGTTGAAAGTGCATTACCCCAGTTCTGGTATTGAATGAAGCCCATTAGCAGTGGTAATCTATAGACATAACCCTGATCACACAATACAGCACTGCTCCCATTCTGGCAGAATCATCATAAACTATGGAACATTTTCCTCATATAACCTCCAACACAAAGCTAAGGTCATCCTGAGGCTGGTCCACTTCTGTGGAGTTTATATAAGATCATGTAAATGAAACAGAAAAAGAAAAGAAACTACAGCAACATAAATATATATATATATATATAAACAGAAAATGACACAAAGAAAACATTCAATAGAAATATTACACACAGCAGAAAAATATATTATAATAAAATTATATTACATAGCATGAATAAATGAAATATAACTTGAAATGATAATCAAAATGAATTTCCAACAAGAAACAAATCTTGCTTGAGGCGCTTCAATGGCAACAGCCTCCAAAAATCTCATTATGTTTCATTCAGAGCACTGGTATGGAGAGGCACATGGGCAGGGAGGCAGAACTAAGCAGACTGTCAATAACACAGTATAGCGTTGGTGTATAATTAAAAGTAAATGATAACAGAATTGTCAAATAGTGAGAAATGCACAAATAATGAATAATTACTTTATAATAAAAATCAATAAAGAAAATAATGAGAACTTTGAGCCAGACCTCCAAGTCCCCGAAGAATGCATTAATGAAAAAAATTGGGAGTTGTGATGATGGAACAGAATCACATCATCAACAACTGGTTTCTTTTATTTAAAGCCTACAAATACGTGTGCTAAAGTGCTATATTTTTAAAAAGCATGAATACCCCCAACTCAAAGATGCACACAAACATAAACACATGCAGTCACACACAAAAATACACCTACACATGCAGCATAGCCCACTCTACGGTTCTAATTACTGCATCCACACACCAAGCATTTCCTATTATACAATGAACACCGTATCATGTCAGATCATATTATATAATTAGGATAACAATGGCGTAACACGAATCACTTCACAAGATTAATTGTCAGAGGTAGTAATCACTCCCACCGTCTCATTCATAAAAAGGGTACTCAAAAATTCCATGTCCCAACCAGTAATATCTCATTAGAGCTTTATAGAGATCAGCTCCTTTAATTAGCCACCCCGCCTACACCGTCACTGATAAAAGTATGTGATCTGCCTGTTGTGTGCTGGCAACGCTCATCCTGCTGCTATGGGATATGTGTATGTCTTTTCTGTATTTAAAAAAAAAACTGTTTCATTTGGAGGATAGCAGCTTACACATTTATCTGTGTACATCAAAACACTTGTATATATTTGTGTTTGCTAAGTCATAATCTGTGCTTTGAGGCACAAATTTGTTTACAGAATCACTTTGAAAATGGTAAAAATGTGTCTGTACAAGAATATGAATGAGTATGTGTGTGTGCATCTGTGATTTTTTTTTCTATGTGTCTCTGAAAGTCATATTATAATTTAAATTCTGAAGCATCACTTTTTCACATTAATTTAATGATTTTTTTACCTTCAGGGCAAAAATAAAATAAAATTAAATAATTATTTGAAAAAAAACTGCCTCTACCAGACATGGATATGTCCCAAAGCTCGAGGAAATTAGCAGTCATTTGAAATCAACCCCATCTAAACACCTCAAACAACACTTTCCTGATGGATGACAATGGGCCTGGAAAATGACTTCTTTGCCTGGAGGCTACAATGGCTGGCATATCCCAAAAAACACCTTTAGTATTATACCAGCCATTTTGCCAAGTGAACCACAGGAATATGAATCCATGTCCAGTCCAAGTTTAGGTTGACTTTCACCACAAGATCAAAACATTATTCGAAAAATGTTATACATTTATATTCATTTCCCTCAAACACCACGACAACCTTTTAGCTATCCTGCTTACACAAACATTAACTCTCCAATGGTAGTTACAACTGTGAAGTTTTAGCTTTTCCAAGAGCAAAAGTCAATCATTGCATTCTCCCCTATCTAATGTAAAACTATTGCTATATCACCAAACCCGGTAATTCCAGATCCAAGGACAATTCATGTGAACCAGGATAGAATGTGAGTTTGCCTGGAAAACCAGCATCTGTTCTCTACAAGGGAGGTATAGCTGTGATGAGAGGTAAAGTCATTTAATTTTCATCACATAAGGAAAAAAAAGAGAAAACAAATGTATTGTGGAAGAAAAAACTATTAAATCCTTAGAAGAAGCCTACACATCTTCACAGGAACAGAAAGTAATGAATAAAATACATAAAGCAAAACTAGAATTAAATTAAAAAATTGATTTTTTTAAAACTCAGTTTTTAGTACAAATACCTTGCTTGTAAAATTTTGAACACAGTAAAAAATCAATACATTTCTAGCTAACCAGTTAAAAATAAATAAAATAAATAAAGACAAAACAACTCTATATGCAGTTAATGGCTTAATTGGGAACACAGTATATAGAAGCCAGGAAGCCCACTTTCATAAACTGGTTAAAATATTATGCAGTTCCCCAAAAGGATGTGCCAGGACAAATGACCACACATCTTCTCCAGATGGGCACCAGGCAGGGATACCTACTCTTCCCCTCACTGTTTGCAATCTTTATTGAACTACTAGCACCTGCAGTTGGACAGGTTATAGTGATTAAGGCTATAAAATGGAAGAATGTAGAACATAAAATCAGTCTTTATGCAGATGATGTATTGCTTTCTCAAACATTCACAAACCACTCTTTCAGGTAATTACAGGTAATTGAATTTCTCTTTCCTGAGAGTTTCAGAATATTTGGATCAACTGGTTAAAATCATAAGTTCCTCTGATTAATTGTTTCTTCCATAATTCTTCTTCTACATTATTGCAATTTAGAAATATTAAATATTTAGGCACTAATGTTTCTCCTAGGCTTGCAGATTTAACCTAACGGAACCATATCCCACTTTTAAAGAAAGTGGGTAATGATCTGGCTGGCTGGAAGCCAGGAAGGAAGGGTCAATTCAATAAAAATCATGGTTTTGCCTAGAATCAGTTAGACTGGTTTATATCTCTGGACTCTCCATCTCTAATTGGCTTAGCAGAGATAAACCTGCCTAACCTTCACCACTACTTCTTAGACTCCCACACCCTCCGACTCTCCTCTGAGTGAGAGGCCACGATTGTCCCCGCGATGGTTCACCTAGGGCTCTCGTGCTCTGGGAGGCCTCTGGATGTCTGTGGCCCGGGTCTCCTCCGTGCCTCCTTCAGGTCCTGGGGGCCAGGGGTTTGGCTCTCAGTCATTATACACTTACACAGAGAAACCTTATGAACACAAGCTTGTGTAAACACATGGGTGTGCACACAGGTGTACACAGAGGTACTCAAAGACACATTATCTTGTGCTGCTGCTGCTGCCTCTAAAAATATCTTGCATTATTAGTACTATGTGCTGTTTAGTAACATTGTCACTGTTATTTATGCATTTTTTTTCTCAGCAAGTGTTAAAGCAGAATCTCAGTGATTTTCATCTCCATCTCTCTTCTTCTCCTCTTTTTTTCTCTCTCTCTCCTTCGGTTAACCCTCTCCGCAACTTCACTGTTTTGATTTTATTTTATTTTATTTTCCGTCCCCCAGTCTTGGTCAATTTAGTTGAAATAACCTAAATAAAAAATCCTCATAAAGTTCTAATAAAATATCATGGAAAAAAAGAATGTGAGTTTTAAAAGAACTCATATATAACATTACAATAAAAGAACAGCTAATAACTAGCTTAACCACTGTGTGAAAACCAATCAATGATGATTTTATTATTCACAGGAAGCAGCTTCATCTTGCTTTTTATTAGATTTCTGGAATACACAACAGAACTCCATCCAACTTTACTCGACACGATAAGTACTAAATTTCATAAATGCCTCTCTTTTTAAATCTGAAATGTTTGAAAGTGCAAATGAAATAATGTCCATTATGAAACACAGTATTCTCATCCCAGGGTGTTTTTTCAGAAGATGCTAGTGGTAATACCATAGTGAAGCCAGCTGTCAGCCAATGACAGCCAGTAACAGTCCATGCTGGGCCCAAACACTAAATAAATAAATAAATAAAAGCTGCTTAGATTAAGCATAAAACTTCACAACACTGGCCCTGAAACCAGAAAATGATGCAGTTCCTGTTTGTTTTATGTGTAAATCCTAGGGGTCCTCTACCCCTCAGTTTTGGTATGATGCCATGCAACAGCTCCAAAGAACACCTTCCATATTGAAATTCTAACACTGGGATGGGCAGAGATTGAAGCTACAAGGAATGTTAGTCAGATGCAACATCTCAGCAGCAAACATTGAAGAAACTGGTGCAAATTAGGAGTCGTAGACTCATTGTTGAGGAAATGGTATTGGTAAATAACATCACAGCATTTAACTGTATTACCTAGTCAATGTATTGCAGTACTTGTCAGTTATAAATATGATTGTTCATGGCAGATACTTCCTGTGCTACACACTTCAAAAGACAAATATCTGTTAAAAAAAAAAAAAAACACTTTCAACTCTCATGTTCCTAATTTGAAAGCTCAAAGCTGACGTGTCATCACTTATACATCTTTTAATGCTCACTTTGGCTCATTCCTTGGTGCTGAAGCTGTCTATCAGTTGAGTTAAGGTGCGGCTAACAGCTAGCTAAGTGGTGCGAATTGAGCTGGGCCATGCAAAAATTATTTAAAGATGGAAAGTCATTCATCAACACTGCTTTAAAGCAACAAGAGAATAAGGGGAAAGAAGACTCTTCTTGTATTTAAAGTTGATTAATCAAACTAGTATATTCTTGAATCAGTAAAGAATAAAATTATAGAACGGCTCTTTAGTGCAGTGTATTTTATATTTGACACTCATATAACTATAGTGTTTCCAAAATGTGATCGATCCCTTTGACAATATGTAGAAGAATACATTACTCAACAGTTCAACAGCACACTGTATGATCTGCTTCGCTCTTGATAGTGTGACAGTGACTGAGTAAGAACTGTAATAAGCCAGCTACTCTTCTTTGTAAAACGACCACTCTTATAATATCCATTTAGTTTAAACTGTGGATTTGTTGATTTGGAATAAAATTGTATTACTGATTCCTGGAGCCTGCTTTGAGCTGTAACAATATGCGAATTAAACAGAAATACATTTTCTGTTCCATCCAATTAACTTCTCCTATCTTTTTTTAAGTGAGACATTTTTTGAGAGATTGAGGTTATAGATCTCACCCACAGTGATTTTATTTGCTTTCCCCATAAACGCTGAACAACAACAAAGTCAGTGGAAGTGTGCACTGGGGTTAAGTACTAATCGAATGGTACATTAACGACAGAAAACAAACAAAAAAAGAGAGTGTACTTACTATCTCGTTGCTGGTTTTATCCTGATGAAACCAGCTAAACACTTACGCATGCATGGCAAATTTAGCATGAGTTGTGAGTCACTGATTTCTACACTTGTCAGCATTTGTGTCTATTTGTGTACTACATGCATATATGTATCTATTATCTGATACACACATATCACCAATATGTCAATAGTTGATAAGACAAAACTTCTTACTGGCAACACAAATACACTATGTTTAATTTCTGATTTCATAGATTGCTCAAAGATTTTTGTGTTAAATGAAAAACCCAGTATGAATCTAAAAGAGCCATTGAAACCTATACCGTTTATACTTAATACTAATGTATAAAGTACACAAGTTATGGTTATTGTTACTATCAAAAATGACCTTGTAATAACTTCTTTTTTTAATACTTGACACTTTTACTGTTACTGTAAAGGCAACTAAGACTGCTTTAAGAAATTTGTGGCACTAGCATTCTTATGGCCCTAAAGCACAAAGATCAAAGACCATTTCCAGCAGCTACTTACCCCCAACTACTCATTATAAAAGGGATAAGTTAAAAAGCAGCTGGATAGCAGAGGTAGCAGTGGAAAAAGAAGATATGAGAGTCTCAGTCCTACCTCTCTGCTGTGGAGGAGGCCTTTCTCTGGCACATCACTGCCAACGAACTGCTTCCCGGTGCCATTTCCTGTTTGATCTCCCATGCGACAAGGTTGCTGGGTTTCACAGCCAGGAAGTTGATACCTGACTGGAACCACACCCTGCAGAGAAAAATGTAGAACGAGACAAAGAAAGAAAAAGAGAGAAAGCAAGGTTAATCTAAAGTTCACACGAGCACATTATAAACCGAAGAGAAAAGAAAGCTGAGTTGTTACAGTGACAGTTAAGGTACAATTTGCTTAAAAATTCAATCTGCATCGCTTGGAATTTCCCTGCCCTGATTTTCTCAGTGATTTTCTTTAATCTCTGATACGTGCCATACTCTCTTTGTATAGAACGCCTTTTAAAATTGATTCACGCTGCATGGTGCCAACTTCCACGGTATGTTTTGGTGGGAGAAGACAAAGGAGTGACAGCAAAGGCTCTTAAGAAAGTTAAGAGTTTTACCGGCATAATTGCTGCAAGCAGGATGAATCAGATGTGTGTTGAGGTGGAGATTATATCTAATTCAGAGAATGCAATTCTGCTTATGAGAAAGGGTACAATGAATTGGTAATTTTTTAGGGACATGATTAGGAATTTTGCTTCCATTTTCATTCTACACTCCCTTTTCCTCTCATCAGTATGCTTCAACACTATTCTCTCTCTTTATCTTAAAAACGCTCATTTTTTGTCACCTTTCTCCACTCATCCCCCCTCTTTTCTTTTTCTTCCAGTCTTGTTTTCCTTATGTTAACCTTCTTTTACTATAGCACTGGCATCTTTTATTTTAAAATCCAGGTTTCTCTTTAATCTAGATGATTTCGTCCTCCCCCATCACCCCCATCTTCTTCCTGTTAGTCCATTCTCCTCTTCTAGATGTTCTAATCTCTATTCCTTCTTCACCATCATTCCCTTGTTCCTTTATTTCATCCAATCAGGTCCACTCTTTCATCTCTCAGTCTCATAGCTTTTTCTTCACCTCCTCCTATAAAGCGTCTGTTCACCCTTTCATCCATTCCTCAGTGATTTCTTTCCCTTCTTTCCCAGTATACATCTCTTCATCCCTCCCACTGCCCCTCCTCAATCCTTCATTCTCAAGGCATCCTTTAGTTAATCTCTTTATTTTCTTTTTCCTGTTCGCTCTCTCTCTCTCTCTAATCTGTCCCGGTGTGCTTTGTTCTATTTATCACCTTGACGAGACCCTCCCTCAGTTTATTAACACACTTTATGAGCATGCATACACACGCACACTGTCTTTTTTATGCCTCTTCTTATTAACACACACATACACAGACAACAACAAACACTTACAAAGACTCACTCTCAAAACAAAGTTTTCCTGAACACAGAAGTAGGAAAAAAATTCCACATTTTACTTTTTTCTCATTATCACTTTCTTGTGTTTGTCTTGCTTTATGTCTTGCCAAAACTGTCTGCAAACATGCCACACCCTTCCCTTGGTAAGCTCTCTGTACATGATATTTGTGTGAGTGTGTATGTATAAAACACCAGCGTATGTCAATAATCAAGGTGCTTTTTTGTGTTTGGCACAAAATTGTGAACCTCTTGTAACAACCTGAAAACCTACTTTTTCTTTTTCACTCTAAATTACTTCTTTCTTTGTGTATTTGAAAAGTAAAAACATTCCCCGCTGATCATTTAATGTGTTGCTGCAATCAGGAAACATGAAGGAGAAAGGAAGAGCAAAACTTGCATTTTGCAATAAAGGAAGTGTACTTTGTTCATTTTCTATGCAAATAAAATAGAGTAAATATTTATTTATGAGTTTGTTGTAGTGCAGTATAAAATGTATCCTATTTTATAATTCAGCAGCTGAATGTGGGAAGAAAACTGTGCCATCATTCTGCATTTTCTGGTTCTGTCTCTACTCCTCTGCTTTCTTCAGTCTCGTCTATCTCCTTTCCTTATTCACTTCTTTCTCTCGCCGTCTCCCATCTTCAACCAACACACAGTTCATGCCACTTGAAAGTAAAGTTACTACACATACTGTGGCAGCAAACGCATGTAAAGCAAAGCAAGTTTGGCGAAAGAGTCAGAATATTCTGTGAATGACAGAATGACAGGAATGGAATACGAGGGAGCAGAAATGTAAGTTTGAACACTCGCCGAGAAAAACAAAAATCATTGGAGTGATTTTTAAAGGACAAGGTTGTGGCAAAGACAAATCATAAATAAAACATTTAGGTAGAAAAAAATAAATTTAAAAACTAAATTTCCCCAGCACCCCACAGGCAATAAAATAAAACAAAATGCTAAAATAGTGAAGTGAAACAGAACAAAATGCAATAAAATAGAATAAAAGTCTCATGTGAGAGCACAAACCTCAGTCTTCTTGTAATTCAACATATTGTAATGTAACAGATTCCATGATATAATATCAAATAAAGCACCGTCCTAAGCGCTCTACAGAAACATAATTTGCATCTTCACAGTACAAAGCCATGCAAAATCTTGCAGTACATACACATACACATAAACAACCAAACAGCATAACAATTATGTCAAAAGGGAGACAAAATGCCCCTTGCTCGAATATAGACTGTTTACATTACTTTAGTTTCAAGTACAGATCAGAGTGAGAACCATATAAACATTGTGGTTTTTCCTTTTTCGTGACACTCGTGTCTCTGTTTTGTGGCTTTACTTCATCAAGCACTCGACATGTACCATTTTCTTGATACAGTAAGCGCCCTGACCTGTTGCAGTGATGTGAGAGGTCATGAATTAGCTATGTTAGAGGGCTTCGATGTACTGCTCAATCTGCATTCTAATCCTCACCAATGGTCCTCAGCGCTGACTAAAACCAGACAAAATAAGGTCACTGATAAAAATCAAAGCTCATCTGCACGGGGCCAGTTGAGGTGGTTCGGGCATTTGACTAGGATGCCTCCTCGGTCAGGAGTTTTGGGCATGTCCTACCGAGAGGACACCTCAGAACATGCTGAAGAGATTACATCTCTCGGCTGGCTTAGAAGTGCATCAGTGATCCCCTGGAAGAGCTGGAGGAGTTGGCTGGAGACAGGGAAGTCCCTCGCAATCTGGATCCAGACAAAGGGCAGAACATGGATGGATGGATAGTAAAGTGGTTGAAAGTGGTGGGTGATTTTTTAATTTGTATTCATCACAGTGCGCCTAATTGCAGTAAAAGTGTTATTCTGAGTAAACTCTGTGTAACTGTCTGTTATTATATTTCTATTACAGTGTTACAAATGAACTGTCCTCTTGTTCTTCTTTTTATTTTAACTTTAAAATTACATTTTGTATGACAAAGATGTGCTTATTGGTAACTGCCATGCAGAAGACCTCAATACATATTTCTGCATTTTAATAAAATTACCTTTGGAGTGAAACACTGTATCTACATGTGAAACAGGGTAATTCAAATTAGTTGAGAGGGGGAGCGGGGCAAAAATCACCACTAGGAACTAGGTTTTATGTGAAATTATTAGTCCAATGGATTGTCTTTCACATACCTTTTTTTATAACTTGTTCATTAGCTAAACCACCTGCTGCATTACACAGACCATATACAGTCTGTGATCTCGGTACAGATTTCAAAATGCTAATCGTCAAGTTTCTAAAGTCCTCGTGCCAAAATCAGCGTTGATTCAATAAAAAGTTAAAATGGTCAATTTAAAGCAGCATGGGGTTTGAAATCAAGAGAGTAAAGTACTGTGTATTTGATTGTTTACCCTTGAAATTAAATGCATGAAAAAAGTAAGATTTTGCTCACCTGACAGGAAATTCCGAACATGCATTAAAAACCACAGGCTGTCACATATGTAATGGGATAGAAAGACACTATGTCCTGCATCTGTCAGGTCTTTGGTCATATGTACCTTTGTCCATGTCTGTCAGCAAGCAAGATGATGGACAAGTCTGCATCCCTAAGCTGCTTCTGCCAGGTCTGTGTATAGCAGCCAAGACTGACAAGTCTCGATGTGTCGCTCTTTCTCTGTAGGTCTACTTTTCAGTGTAATGCAGGAAGACGAGCAAAACTTCAATGCGTTGTCTCTTTCAGTTTGTTTCCCTTTGTCTAATTCAACTACTTCTTTATTAATCAGGATTATTTATATTTCTTGTGTATCCCATGCAGCTCTGTGATGAAACTGGATTACTAATCAGTACCACATTCTGCATTAGAAATGAACAAACCCCAACAACTCATAATTACACAAAAAACTTGACCTTACCTTTAACTGTAAAAGAAAAAAACTTTACTCACTAACAATTAGAGAGTGGTCCCCTTGGTTACAGGCAGCTCACAGAGCATTACAATAGATTATTTTCTCCCTTTTTTTCTGGAGCAGTGCCTTGTTTATGGGCATCTCAACATCAGTTTTCTAAGTGGAGAAATAAAGAGTAAGTAAAGAGAAAAGGCAATGGGGCATCGTGCCAAGAACCCACACTATAAATACATTTCTCCTATGCTTCTTTAACATCACAAAGGCAATTTTTAAAATGAAAAATGTGTTTCTGTCAATGTGATTATGTCTCCTTTTCTTTTATTTTGGTGTATGTTTAATTTACTCATGCCGACTGCCTTCCCTGTAATATATTGGCCAAACTCACGTTTTATTACATCTTTGCTGCTTGATTAAAAAAAAAAATACTGATTGAATATGAAAGACAATCCAGCTGGTGGAAGTTGTCCAACAGCATCAAATAAAATCAAAATAATCACACTTCACTGACTTTGTTGAGTATATCCTTTTTAAAAACCACCTTATATTTTAATCATAACCTTATGCATATTTCACCCACAATTACGGTTTATTTCACCAACGAAACCGTAGGCTTCACCTATGGAAATGCAGAAATGCACTAATGCTGATAAAGATTATGTTGTCTAAAGAGAAAATGTAGATGCCTTCCTCAAAGAAATGCTAACCCAGGAAACCAAACAATAGGTGCAAGAACAAGATAACAATTTGCCCTGTTAAACAAGAGAATCACTTAAATCCAATTAATTCCCTTTACACCTAATTGAATCCAGTAAAATCAGTTCCATTTTCAGACTGACGAAGAAAAAAATGTCCTCTATCCTCTATTTAATTGCAATGTTAAAGCCTTCATCAGGAAATAGGGATTCAAAATTGTGTCTGCGACATGCTTAGCAGTGCCATCAGCGCAGATATAAAGCCAGATTTACAAATGTGTTGCACCAGTGTTAAGTGGGATTAGTCCTAAAAAACGCACTGTTATTATTTACAAAGACACCACAGTGACATGACTGTGATTAAGAGGAGGGAACTCATTTTTTTTAACTTTAGTGACCAACCCTCTTGCATATGCATTTTTGGGATATTCTTTCTGAAGGCACAAACATAAGGGGGAGAAATCATTTAAGCAAACACACTGACTAACAATTGAAACATGCAATTTACTCGTATTTAGACTGAAAATGCTGGAAAAAAAAAGCATGTATTATTTTAAGGACTTGATATGGTGGTAGTTATATTGTGTAGAAGAGGCATTGCAGATATTTAGGAACACATGCTAAAAGAATGACACATTTTGTAATTTATTCGGTATGCCAGATGAAGGTCTGAAAAAAATATACAGATTTCCAAGTCACCTAATTGTGAATTTGTTCCATAAACGACCTGTAATCACTCCCTTTCAAAAGGAGCAACACAACACAGTAAAACTTCTGTGGTAGGAATTTTATAATGGGCTTCAAAGCAAAATAGCTGAAGAACAAAGACAATAGATAGACAACGATGTTGACCCAATTCTGAAAATAATCAGGTCTTTCACCTCAAGCACGGTAAGTCTTAAGAGCAACCCATCTTTCTGTTTGATTTGGTTTGAAAGTGTGAAGGTAATATTTGTTTGAGTTCTGATCAATGCATTTATGTTAATAACCTTTAAACCTACATTTTTCATTAAAAAAAAGATTTCAGGACCATGGACAGCGCACATGCTGCAATCTTGTGAGCTGTGTCTCGTGAATGTTTTTAGTGGTGGACCTACACAAATTCAGCTGTTTGCACTTTGACAATAGCTGAGCTATTGATCACAGATGCACACAAGACTCCCCTGTCAAATCTGCAAATCCATTTTTTTCAATTAAACAAATCTAGCATTAAAAAACTGTGTTACCACCAGTCACAGAGTATAGAAATAAACTTTTATCAGTCAGATATTTACGGTTCTATTATCTCTTAAGGGGATGTAAGTTGTCTTAGTACAAGAACACAATGTAAAAATATTGTTGAAGAGCTTAGAGTCACACATTGGCATATGTTAATGACTGAAGCCTGTTTCCATCATAACAACTCGCTTTGCTAGCCTGCCTCTGTAGGCGTACATTTAATGTACACATGGACATGAACATGAACCTATAATTATATGTTTTTCTCATAGCAAGTAATTGACTGTGCCTGTAGTGTTAGTAAGTTACTCTTAGCTGAATATCATCTTGCAACCTTATGCTATATTGCGCAGTTCTTGTCAGATTGGGCATGTCATATTGAAATGAACTGACTGCACCTATTTATAAAAAAGCACAAATTTTGTAATTCACCCGTAAATCTAACCACACCTATCAGCGCTATTTGTGGATTGCACTAACACACTATTTTGCCCTGTTTAGTACATCTGCCCCATAGTGTCATGAAGACACGAGGCCTCTGTTTGTTTGGAATTCCCTAAAGTGCATCTGATTAAAGGAGGGCATATTTACACTCAGCAAAGAGATGAAAAGAGTGGAAAAGAAAGAAAGAGACAGAAGAAAGGAACTAGAGAGAGAAGAGTGGGAGACAGAGGAAACAACAGGGCTGGGCGGATGGGAGAAATAGGGGGAAAAAGACAGAAAGAGAGAGAGACACCAGCCAAGTCAGTTACCTAATACGAATTCACACCACACTCGACATCTCAGATGCAGGTGTACACTTTTTAGGAGTCTGACTCTAGCCATACCTTTTTTTGTAAACATTGCTGTTTTCACATGAGATTTCAGAATTACAGGTGTTGAGGTTCTGAAAGGTCATTATGCTGTTTTCAGAAGGCAGACTAATAACACTGTAAACAACTGGTTCACAATTCATCCAGTTCAATAAAATGATTCGCATAAGCTTTCCAGCTTTATGTTAATGTCTGTTTTATTGGTAATACTTTAGCTCATAATCTAGGCCGAGCTTTTAGCATGACCGCTTTGCCACACCTTACTGCCAAGAAGAAACTAGTAACCTACAAATTTCTTTATGGGTTTTTGGCTTTTCTCAATCAGAAGTTACAAGCAATGACTTAAAATTAGTCAGTTAGCCAGGTTCATTAAATGAACTATACACTACATGAAAAACTTGTCCTTGGATCAATGTAAGCAGTGTAAATTTCTGTGTATATTGACTCTAGGTATCTTCCTTTAATAAAATTACACTATATTAATTGGAAATTCTGTTTGTTTAAAGCTCGCAGGCTTTAAAAGGCTATGAAATGACAGATCTCTTCAGACTGAAAGTTACTGAAAGGGCTTAGTAAGTCTACCTGGGATTAAGAGTAATTTGGACATGTAATGCCAACAAGCATCAAATTAGTAAATGTTTTAGGACAGAAAAGAAGATTTAAAGACCTCAAGGTTTATGTGTTTAGCTGATGTTATTAAAAATGGTCTTTTTTTTGCTTTTTACTTTACCAGTTGTTCATCATTGATGTTTCACCAGTTTAGTAGTAGTATTTTCAAGTTAATTAAACTGATACTTAGTCTGGCAAAAACATGTGAGCTTTTAGACGATGTTAGTTACTGTGGTTGTCACTATGGTGTGTAACTGCTCAGGAACTGCATTGAAAAGTAGTTACTTTCTAAATCTGATACAAGGCATAATGTCTTCTGCTGTCATGACGCAAGTAATAATTTCTGAGCTGAAAAATAACATTCCTTTAAAAGACTGTATATAGATACAAAGACAAAGAATAAAAGGACAAAGTTGTTTTTCCCTAGTGTCTCAAAGTGTGCTCAACATACCAGAAAATATACCAAGGTCTAAACCATTCAGAGAAAGTGAAAGACTGCGAGGCAGATCACTGTTACTACACATCCTGCTGTAAACTAAATGTATCTTATAGATGTTCTTCAGGAGGATTAAGCCCTAGCTAAAATGTACAGGAACCTGTACAGGAGTGAGCCATCGTATGAGTTTGATATTTGCTGTATATGTGAGACTGAACTCTACATCGAGTGCCCTATAACGCATTTGTGAAGGCTGGCTTAGGGGCCAGAACCACAGTCAGCTCATGTTATTGTCACATTCTTGTTTGAAGTTCCTTCTTTATTGCAGATGTAGCAGAGTAACAAGGGACATATGGCTCAAAAAAAGATGTTCTGAGCGTTTGTCTACTTTCACACCATGCTTTCACATTCCTGCTGCTCTTGGATGGACTATTCAGATCCTAGACAGTCTGCTGATGTTAAAATACATTCTTGGTTGTGTCTTTCTTACGTCGGGGTGTCGTGATCTTTTTCATGCTTATCCATAATGTGACTAAACGCAGTTTTCACTTGTTGCATTAAAATGGAAATCTGACCGTTGTAATACGTGTGTAAAGATGTGACCAGAGTGCTTATTCAAACATAAAGTTCAAATGCTTTGGAAAGTTGAGGAGATCAGAAAGGGTCTTCATACTGCACTTGCAGTGATCTATATCAACAAGCTTAGCACATAATTCTTGTAAACAAATGATGCTTATTCAGTAGTTGCCAGATGAAGGTGTCAGTTAAATACTAAAAATGTAAATGTGAACCCAAAAGGAATTCTCAAAACAAAAGCCATATGCTATGTGTCAAAACAAACTTGCTGCATGTTTAGCAGATGTGTCCAAGAGACATAGCTAAAAACAAACTGTGTTTGTTGGGTCTCAAGTTGTTAGAACAGCAAAAATACATTACACAGAAGCACAGTAAAAGTGCATTTTAATGCCCTCATCTTATACATAAACTAATGCTTTTATGTAAGTAAACCAGTCCAGTGAACCACGTTTTATTTCAAATCTCAAATGAAGTCATTGCTCCGTAAACCTGGCAAGGGAATATAGAGCAAAACTTTTTATTTTTGGGTGGAAGGCAAGTAGTATTGTTATTATTATAAGTAGTATTACATTATTTAAATGTGCTCAAACCTAAAACCTGGGCTTGACAAGACGTTGGAATCCTAAACATGATTTCTCACAGAAAATATTATTCATTACACAAAAGTTTGCCAAAATTGCCTACTGTGGTAAATGGTACTTTTAGTGAAAATTTAAAGATATATCGCTGCCAATGGTAACTAAAATGGCAGATAAACAAGAGGAGACAGATGTTAAACAAAATTCAACCCACCACCTGCATATTCTTCAACACATTCTGTAAAAGATACCTTCAATGGACATGAGTGGCATTTAAATGAGTCAACTGTCAAATCATTAAAATCTTGTTTGCTTCTTCTCCTGCTTTTTGAGATGCAGAAGGAAAACAATCTGTTGTTGTGATCCCAACACTAAAATGAAGCGGGGTTACTTTTTTTTTAAAGTGTGACAAGCTGTCAAGAAATTGGAATCCTGAGAGAGCTTTTTTATTTATTTATTTTTGAGCACACATTACTAGCTTATACGTTATTCCTAACTCGTGAGATCATTTTAAAATCGACAATTACATCCACATTTTCCAGTTATTTTTTGCAAATATTTTTAGGTATTAAATCCACAGTGTATGCTTTCTAGTTTTGAACATTTTAGGTGTTTAAGATGTTGAATGTAGTTTTTTTTATTGTTTAATTTAGAGTGATGGACAGATTGGTGTTCGAGAGTTTTAGACTTTAGTATAAACAGATGGGGGTAATTTTTTAAGACATGGTGAGACAGATGGAGAGACTGCAAGTTTGGACGTTTATACTAAACATGTGTTGAGAAATTCAAAGCTTGATGTAAAAGAGCCCTGTTATGTTGGTCACAGGTCAAAAGTGTCTTTCTGGAGAACATCTGTTTTATCATGCTATTAAGAATCTTTTACTTTGTCTTGCCTTTTACTTACTTGTTCTTTCTTGTGTTGTCGCTGCCTTTGTTGTGTATTTATTCTTTTGTTTTCATCCCTGTTATTGCTACTGAACCAGATATTTTCTATCATTATTTTTAATATTTTTCAGCTAAATAAGCCACTATCATCTTTTTGTACACAAACTCAATATGGCCTTCGGTTATAAAACCTTTGAAGAATGTGGCTATTGCTGCTGATGCCTTATTTAGACTTCTGCAACTACATGATAACTGGAAACCCCTTTTAACGCACAACTTTCAATGTACTTCAGTCATTGTAGACTATATTGTCCGACATGTAGTTACATTTTTCAGGAGGTGCATGTGTGTGGAAGCGTACGACATAGTCAAATTCATAATATTCATATGTTTTAATAATTTATAGGCACTGAATAATGCCAATTAAAGCATCTCTCAGTTTTAATGTTCATTTTCACTTGTAAAATTTGCAACAATATTATGAATTGAAAATTACAGTTCAAATCCATATTGACTGTTTGATTTAACATAGACCTTTGTGGCATAAAGAAGCAGAGGTCCAAAAATAAATTATCTGTCCAATAACTTTTTAGAACTCACTGTAATACAGTAAAATAGTGGCACCTAACTTTAAATAGCACACGTGCAGCACACTTCCATGTATATAAATTTAAAAACAAGGAAAACACCAGAAAAAGCCCATACAGAACTGGCAAAGTATCTCAACGGATCTGACACTGAATAAGTCAGACACAACAGGAAAAAGGGGAGATGCCGTGTCTTTAGGTTGCAAAGTGGCTTGCAAAGGAGAAAATGTCTGCAGCTTAATCAGCTTAAACATAAATAAGCAAACATAAATAATAACATAAATAAGATTTAATATTTGGATTTTTAGAACAATATCAGCTGACTCATCAGGCAATGTGGGATGGCACTGAGATCAGCTGATTTGCCAGTATTGCAGATAAAACAGTCACACCTCAAACCTTTCTGCAGATAGTTGACTAACTTCCCTCCTCTTTAGTCTCCTTCTCCATTGAGGGTTCTGCTTGCTGAACAGCCACAACGAGCCCCACCAGGTGGTGTGATGGAGAAAAGGATGCCTAAGAAATACAACCAGTTGCTGTATATGAAACCTTAGAAACTGATAAGGAAAGACTCTCGGCGTTGGCCGACTTCTTGAAAAGATATACCAGAGAGAAAGAGAAGCCAGGATAATCAAGCAGATGTTCTCCACTGAACCATACAAGATGCATTCTCAGTGGCAGGAAAACCATAAGAGAACAGTCCCACCTAGAGTGGAGATGAAGCAATAGGTCAAAATGCACTATGCCCCCTAGGGCAGCTGACAATGACCAAGCTAAGACCTGTAGGAAAGACCAAGTGGTGAGGGGTAACTAACAGGTTAGTTGGTAACAGGCTAGTTAAAGCAACATCAGGAAGAAGGAACACATAAAAGTTTTGAGAAATACCCAGGGCTGCAAAAGAAGCTACTGAAGGGTGAAGGCAGAAGTGGTTGTCGCGATAATCGGAGCACCATTGGAAGTGACCCCAAACTAGCAGATCCCAGGCACAACTTCTAAAAACTCTTTACAGAAGAACGCAATCCCAGGATGAGCAAAGATACTGTGCAGGACCCCCAAGCTCCCAGATAGAGGACTGTATGTATCCATCCATCCATCCAAACAAGGTTCCAACTGAGACATTGTAATTTATTTATTTTCTGTTTGATTTGTTGTCATTTTTTGTTTGTTTTTTGTGGCCTCATTGGAATCACCAAATTTAAAAGCACGGAGGCTTTCAAATCTAAGCTCAGTGCAAAGGACCACTGCAGAGATAAAAAAATAAATAAACAAATGCTCATATATGCACAGCCGCAGGGTACAAAAAGGAAAAATTATGAAGCCTAATAAAAATTTGGTACTCACTAAATTATTCACAAAGATGTTTGTGAATGATAAACTGTAAATAGTTTATGTACCTGTGATTTTCTTTAACACCCGTGTAAAGTATAAGACTCAACTCCCGTATCCATGCATACATCACCATTATTTGAATCACAGCTGCACCCATCCTACAACTATCTTATCTATATTAGCAAGTTAAGCAAAGATCCTTCAGCTCTAACTGAGTAACAGAGCACTGATTGTAACACGAAACAAACACCAATTTCTTAGTGACCATTTCTTCATTGTTACAGTCATTTCTCAGTGGATGAAGCCAAGTGAAGCACCAGTTCAGTATATATGCGGCAAAGCGTGGGACTTTAACAACTGCTTCTTTCGTGCACATTTTTGTACAGGACATCGATAATGTAATCTGCAGAGCTTGATGTTTGGATACTGGATTTCTTTCAAATAAAAACCCTCACACATGGAATCAAACCGCCCACTCCACTTCCCACCACACATGGGATTAGAACGACATATTTTTCTGTAAACAAAGACACAGACAATAGTGGTGGGTAGCTGGCTTCTGTAGTAGGTTCAAGATAGTCCTCTGGGCTGCCATCCCAGATTAGCAGTGTAGCTACCAGCTACTCAACCACAGATCACTAGCATGCAGAAACTGAAAGGCTAAAGAAGGACTTTCAGCGATATATTAAATCTGATCAGCAGGAAGGGTTGTTGTTCCATAATTAATATGATTTGCTGCTTTTACTTTGTTGTTTATTTTCCAGGAGAGTATTTATTTGTATTTAGTATTTTGTAAAAGAAAACACAGAAAGGCAACTGCTAATGTATAAAAATATCCTACCAAAGTGCATTTAGTTCTTTCTTACATGGCCAATGGAGTTTTGAAGACATCATAGAGAAAAGCACAAGTTTGCAGCTGGCTGGACATAACCAGTAAATTGGATGGTCACCCACTACTCCAGAACAGGATATATTGACCTCCAAGTAAAGGTTCTTACAAGGTCACACATGGGAGGTCATTCACCAAGGTATGAAGGCAAAAGGTCATTCAAAGGGAGAGCAAAGGAAATATGAGGGACACAAGTAATGATATAAAACCTTGATGAGAAGGATTGCAGAGATCTTTTGCTCTAGAAACTGCCTGCTGTTTCAACCTCTCCAACATCCCAGCATCCATCTGCAAAACTAGCTACTATGCAAGATCTTTAGTAACAAACAACTAATGAGACAATATATGAGAGTAATAAAGAGTCAAACATTTAAGAGTCCAAGCTTCCTTTCCAAGAAAGAGACTCCTGATGAGATCTTCGTAGATGTGTGTAAGTACGTGTGTTTGTATATAACCTTACTGATAAAGCTGCCCACTGACAGTAAAGTGTACCAAACTCACTGCATCTACTACTGCATCTATTCTATCTCAGCTGTGATTAACTTAGATTGAAATGTAAAATATTTAAAACAAAGGAAACATTATACAATAATAAGCACGCACGCATTTGAGCATGCATTTCTCAGACAAAAAAGAAAATCCCATCTGTCAATAGCCTATACCAGTGATAGCAAAGGTATAATTTGGCAGGGGGAAAAAACAAACAAACAAACATTTCAACAAAATCAGCAAACAACAGGTTAGATCAACAAACAAAACTGGGAGAGGAGACTCAACGATAAGAGTCTGGAGTCTGAAGTGTGGTTCTGGGAGTGAATGAAATAATGCCACATGCCATAACAGTTTGTTGTCCGAGGAGGAGAATGCTGTCAGGCAGATCGCTCACACACCCACTCATTCACACACAGCTTGACATAAAAAGGTGAAGTAGATTATGGGTCTCAATTGATCTGTGAGCTGCCAGGACACTTTTACACACACTTCTCCACACACACTGTACACAGTGAACACTGTCTGTGTTGAGTCTGGGTTGATTAAGGAAACCCCCCCAAAAAACTGGAAGTGAGGGTAAATGGGCATAGAAAAAAATACACCCTCTTTATAAACTTTAGGGTTTTACATTACAGGACATAAAAAAATAAACTGGTCCTTAGTACACCAAGTACTAAGGACCAGTACACCCTTACAACTTCCATATAGATTAAGAGGTTAAGGAGCAATCAGGTGCTGATAATCACATGCAACCCCTCTATAAATAAATGTTTTCTAGAATCAAAATTGAGTCCATCCGTCCAACATCTAATGTGTGGCTTAAAATGAGCCATGCAACAGGACAGTCATCCCATCCACACCACAGCAAATCTACAGTATAGCTGCTTGGCTGTTAATAATCAAAAGTTAAAGATTTTTGCTTTGAACATTCAACTTGAAACTTATGTCATCCAATAGTAATTATAAACAAAGTACTCTGGAAATGAGATCTTTGTCTTCTCTGCTTTTCAACATCTCGGCTAGCAACCAGCAAAGCAAATAATAAGGTATCTGAATGCTTGGAAAAGGAGGATGTGTTTGAATTCTTTTTACTTTTTAAAATAATTAGTAGAATATTCTTCCCCAAGGAGGAAAACGTGTCACTTTTACTTCCCTTTAATCAATATGATGAAAAATAAACATAAACATAAATCTCTTTAATTGAGCCAAACTGCCTTAATTGCTTAGGAAGTATGCAGTAAAACTATAGGCTGAAATTTTGCACATTACTGCTGCCACACTATGATCTTCCTAATTAAGGTGGAAGAACAGTTGAAGGGACGGTTCCTGCACTGAATAATGTTAAAGTGACTCATCAAAACGGCGTGCCTCTCAGTAGACTGTAGAATAAGTAAAACTATTTTAACAGTGACTACAATCCATCATCATTTAATACTTTGGGAATTTCTATCTTCACAAGAAACACGACACAAGAGAAAGTGTAAAATGATCCCTGTTATGCAAATTTCAATGTGATTAATGTTGTTCCAATGCTAAACAAAGCCAAAAGGTTAAAAGAGTCGCCCGCTGTGATAGAGAAGCAACACCTAAGGGTTCCAATTGCCATCAGCAAAATTAAAAAAACTCAGCACAGGGGTGCACTTTAAATCCTTCAAATCCTTTATTTTCTTTCATGCTCCACTAATTCTACTAAGATGTGGAGTCGCATGCCCATTTACACACAGCATTGCTTGGTATGCGGCAGCAAACATGCTAATTATAAAGGCCTTTTTTTGATATAATTTATTTATTTACTACAAATACATCAGGTGTGTGCGTGTGCGCCTATGTAAAATCTATTTTGAGGTAAAAGATTAGAAAGATAACTATAAGGAATGAGAACGAGATGCAAAACAATGTGGGTGAAATGCGGGTGGGAGCAAAGTACAATCAGAGGTATGAGGAATAAAAAACAATATCAAGTTTAGGATAATGCTGCAAAAATCTGCTAAAAAGGAAAGATGAAATCTGAAGCCAGTGAATCCACAAGGAAAGGGAAAAATCTTGAAACAAAAATTGTAGTAGTTTTTCCCACACGGTGTTAGCTTCCCATCAGCTTTTTTAATTATAAAAAGTAACGTGTTGTATGATTAAAAAGTCAGAAATTGAGGAGACAGGAGCAAATGACTGAGAGATGGAAATGACAGGACATCCACAATGACCTTTAATAAATACAGAAAAAATGGACAAACAAGTACAATGTACCCCACACTGATATGTATATTGTATGGGCTGAGTGTGGCTTCATGCACGCGTGTGTCTCTGCTTCACTGTGTGTATTTGACAGATGTCTCTGTCCCATCCTGTCTGTCTTTGGTCCAGGTGCTTCTGTGTGATAACAGCTCTACCCCCCCCAGACACACACACCTACCTATCCTCTCTTCCGTCACCTCTGCTCTCCTCTATCCTGGTCTAACTAAGTCTACTAATTCAACCCGCCACCAATGAAAAGCTTGTTTCTGCTTCAACAGTCAGGTCTTTGGAGCTCATTCAACAAAAACATCCAGGGTAGAGTTTTAGGAGCTCATTCAGTGTGGCTATCTGAATTTATTTGCCACAGCTGACTCATCTACACTGCAGTATGGAGTTACAATCAGAATGAAAAATAGAGACGGTGAAAGCCTAATGGGGAGAGAACGGAGCTGCTGGTCGGAAGGAGGGTCACATAGACTTAATGAGAAGGAAAAGTATGTCAGAGGTGCTGAGGCACCAAACCTGACATCTGCACAGGACTAATGTTGTACTGAGCAGCTCCCAGGTGGGAATGCTTGGATACTGGATAAAAAACAAATGTTTTGCAGTTGCTCTTATTACTTTCATTTAGGCACATGGCTGATTCTTGCAAGAATATCTTTTTGGGGCTTATTAGTTCCAGATTATAACGAAAGTTGCATAAAAAAAAGAGTTTAGATTTTATGTGTTCATGAGTGCTTCTCACTCCTAATTATTTTACTCAACACTAAAGCCAAAGCTAGAATGCCTTAATCAGGCAAATAATAGCGAAAATAACACTTCTTGAAGCCCAAGTCATAGTATGGAGAAAATCACTGGTTCATGACTGGAAAAAGAAAGATATTGTGAGCTGACCTTATTTGTTCTGATTTATGCAATGCAGTTAGACTGCTTTAAGCTGTGCTTTTGATCCATTTTGTCTACCTTGAAAAAAAGATTTTAATCTTAAGAGACTTTCTGGTTAAATAAAGGTTAAATAAAGGTTATTCTGCCATTTCACCACACCAATGGTGTGCAGAACTGCCATGTAATTTCCTGGACCAATGATCGCAACCACTAAATTAAATTAGAAGTTGTGATGCTCTTGCCGATGAACATTAAACGATGTAGTATGTGTAGCTTATATGTATTATACAAACACATTATGAGTATTTGCATTCTTTAAAGCCAATGCTATACATTTTAATTTCACAAGAGACTCTGAACTGATTGTTCCTAAACTGGATATTTAAACGCAATGTCCTGTCACATTCTTGTTTATGCGAGTAGTGAGCACAAGCTCAGTGCTTCTCCTTCTCCACCCCTTGGTTTTGCCATGATGGATAGAGCCTGCTGTTATCCTCCTTTTCTCCTCCTCTTCTCCTCCCTTTCTCCTCCCCTGCCCCCTGTCAATAGCAAAGATTTCTGGTGAAGAGAAGAGGACTGAAAAGTGAGAAAAGCAAAGAGTGCAGCAGATACAGAGACAATTCAAAGGACAGGGAAAAGAAAATGGTAATAAAAGCATGACAATGGGAAGAGAAAACGTTAAACACAAAAAATAACAAAACAAAAAAAAAAAGAAACAAAAAGGTAACACATAACTTATCTTTTCTCTTTGGTGGTCAGAGTAACACCTTTAGTCTACATGCCTGAGTGGTTTCTGACTAAGACTGGATTTGACTGCCCATATGTGAAAGAGGCTGCACACAGCTCTGGGCAAGACAAATAGCTCCACAGTTCCTTGCAGTGTTTAAACAGACATTTATTTGTTAGCAAGACTGCTAAATTATCTATATGTGTGTATTTTTTTTCCAAAAAATAAACAAAACAAAACAAAAAACCCTCCTATAAATAAATCCATAACTCATAGGTCACGCATATCACATTATTCCAATGAGAATATACACAAATCATAGCATTTCGCCTGCATTTTCAGTCTCCTGTCTACTACCATACTTCTAAACTTCCCTCCCTCATCCGGATTCTTGGTTCCCTTCTTGCTGCCTAAACTTTTTACATTTAATTCCTATCAGTGCCTACTCTTTCCTCTCATCCTCTTCACTTTCTCTTCCCCCACGTTTCTAACAAACTCCCTCTGCTGGCTTTGTTGCATCTACCTCCATCTTTTCCTTTCTCCCATTAGACTATCTGACTGAAGCTCTTATGTAACTCCACACTGAACTCTATAGGTGTCTCACATTTTCATCTCCTCCATGTCTCCATCATAGAATATTTTGTGATTATGGGTATACTAATATCTACTACAGCTAACGCCCATGTCACTTTCTATCACACTGATCAAACAGGTTGATTGTTAGACAACTGTCTTGTGGACAGCAGACAAGGATGGGTAATTATATATATATATATATATATATATATATATATATATAAATATATATAGATAGATAGATATATAGATATAGATATATATATATATATATAGAGATATATAGATAGATAGATAGATATATAGATATAGATATATAT
>VUQR01018197.1:2172-24045 GCA_015108515.1 Hemichromis elongatus | reverse complement strand
AAACTTCCCTTGAGTGACCGATCTATCAAAATTCCAAGACCGTGGCGACGACTCATGCATGAAATCACAAAAGAATCCAGAACAACATTAAATAACCACAGGCTTGACACGTCTCAGTTAAGCTCATAGTTTATTCTCTGGACTGATGAGACAAAAGTAGAACTTTTTGGAAGGTTCCTGTTATATCTGGCGTAAGAACAACACAGCGTTTCAGAAAAGGAACAAATCAGCAACAGTAAAATTTAATGGTCGTGTGATGGTGGCAGCAATAATGATGGTGATGTTCTGGAGCTGTTTTTTTCTGGCTTAGGACCGGCAAGACTTACTGTGGTAACTAAAACAATGAATTCTGCTGTATACCAACACATCCTGAAGACCCTCAGGAGTAGAGAAATATGAACAATTTTGCAAAGAATAGTAACCCAAACTTCCTCTACAGTGCTGTGAAAGATTCCTTGCCAATTATTGCAAACACTTGATTAGAGTTGTGGTTGCTAAAGGTGGCTTTTTTTCACACAAGGACATGTGGGTTTGGATTATTTTCCCCCATATTTAATAAACACCTTCATTTAGAAACTGTATTTTGTGTTTATTTGTGTTGGATTTGTCTAATAGTTAAATTTGTGTCACAGCCAAGATGGATAGACTCAATAGCGGAACACACACAGAGGCACAGAAAAGTGTGAAATACAAGTCTTTATTGCTCAAGCACAACATTTCAAAGGTAACTAAATTGTGAACTATGAACTAAGGGTTAAGTTTCAAGTTTTATTGTCATGTATAGATAAACAGTGTAGCCACATTTATCCATAACAAAATTCTTTAGCTCGTGTTCCTCAGCTTTACATGCATATAGAGATTATGCAGTTATATTAAGAAGAAAATAACAGAAATTACCAGTGGGTAATAGTAATTATAGTAACAATGACAAGGAGAAAAGGAGATTAAAAAATAATTAAAATTAGAGAATTTAAGACGGTTGGTATTTACAAGTTTGTGCAAGAATATTTACAGAAGTACAAAAAGTTGTGCAATGAGCATTTAAGTGGCATTAGTTGAAGTTACAGTGTGCAGAGTCCTGTAATTGTAGTGAGTGTGTAGTGGTGTGTACACACTCAGGTGCTCAGATCCTCGTTGATGTTGATGCCCAGGAACCTGAAGCAGCTGACTTTCTCCACCTCTGCTCCTTCGATGTTGATGGGGGTGTGGCCTCCTCTCTGCAGTCTCCTGTAATCCACAATGAGCTCCTTGGTTTTGCTGATGTTAAGCAGCAGGTTGTCACGGCACCATGATGTCAGGGCTCTCACCTCTGCCCTGTATGCCGTCTTGTCTCCATCAGAAATGCAGCTGATGATGGTGGTGTCATCTGCAAATTTGATGATGGTGTTGGAGCTGTGTGTTGCTGTATGGTCGTAGGTGAACAGGGTGTACAGCAGGGAGCTGAGCACACATCCCTGGGGGGCACCTGTGCTGAGTGTGAGTGCGGATGAGGTGTTGCTGCCAATCCGAACCACCTGAGGTCTGTCTGTCAGGAAGTCCAGAATCCAGCTGCACAGGGAGGAGTTGATGTTCAGATCAGGACGTTTCGTGACAAGTCTGGATGGTATGATGGTGTTGAAGGAAGAGCTACAGTCTATGAACAACATCCTCACATATGTGTTTTTCTGGTCCAGGTGAGCGTGGGTAGTGTGAAGTGCAACTGCTATTGTATCGTCTGTACACCTGTTAGGCCTGTAGGCAAACTGGAGCAGATCAAGTGAAGCAGGGAGTAAAGATGTGATGTGAGCTTTGATCTATGAGATTAAAGTAAAACTAATAACTTGAAGCAAACATAATTACATTCACCAAGTAAATAACTAGATTTACTAAGCACACTTAAGTTCAGGGACAAGGGAAATACAACAGGGGGCATCAGGAAATGCAACCGGGAATCTCAGAACACTGCAAAGAGAGGAGAGTAGATTTAGAGCCTGAGTCCATGCAGTCCAGAGGAGTTAGAATCAAAGCAGATCTTGTATTACTGTTTGCAGGTGAAGGGATGATGAATAGGCGGCAGGTGGTCCAGGAGAGACTGCAGAATTTCAAACGAAGGGGATCCGTGGAGTACATTGATTGTGACAGCAGGGCGGGCAGGGCAGTAGAGCTGACAGGAGCTTTAGAGATCTGTTTCTCTTTGTGGGATCTTTCAGGTTGAAACCAGGGAACTTTAACTTAACAGCCAAATGCATAAACCATTATACTATGAACCCAATCTGTGTCATGGTCCTGAGTCATTTTGACCCAGCGTTCTAAGGTTTCTTGTATTTTTGTATTATGTTAGTTTACTGTTTATTCTATGGTCCCTAGGTAGTTTAGTTTATTGGATTTGCCCTTGTGTATCTGCCCTCTGAGTCTCCCAATCGGTCTTCATTTATATGGTTGTGTGAGTTCTTGTGCCATCTTGTTTCCCCAACCTGTAATGTCTGCCTCTCTCCCTCATGCTCCTCACATTCTCTCCCTCTCCAGTCTATGTCTCCACGTATTTCCTTTTTTACTTTGATAGTCTCGGTCAGTGTTGCCGTCAGCTCAGTCAGCTGCTCATTCTGAAGCTCAGTCACTAGCTCAATCACCCACTGCTCAGGTCGCAGTTCGGTCACCACCACAACAACCTCTGACTCAGTCTTCCATTTTGTTTTCTGTTCAATCATCTGCTCAGTCTGCAGTTTTGTCAGCAGCTCTGCCCGTAGCACAGCCTGCAGTTCAGCCTGTAACCCACTTTTTAACCTGGCCAGTAGCACTCCCTACTGCTTCATCAATAGCTCAGTTTCCTGCTCAAAAAAGCTGAGCCACCCTCGTCTGGTCCTCAACCTCTTTGGGTGACATGTCCAAGCCTACCACAGGTGGCTTTTCCACCTTCGCCACGTCAACATTATTGGCCACTTTCCAGCCTGCTGGCTGGACATCATCTCCATCGTGGGTGGCCTCCTGAACTGCATTTCTGCCTCTGCCTTCTGTGCGGCTGGTCTCTGGATCTGCGTCATCCGAGCCGGCACTGCCTTCCGCGTCGTTGGACTCCTGATCTGCTTTGCCTGCGTCACTGCCACTGCCTTCAGAGTGGTTGGCCTCTGGATCGGTGTCACCCACGCTGCTGCTGGCTCCGCAGTTGGCCTCCTGACCTGCTCTATTGTGGTCGCTGGCTTAATGGTTGGCCTTCTAAACTGTTCGGTGATGGACTGTTGCACCATCGTCAGCCGCGTGAACTCCTTAAGAACTGCTCCCTGTGCTCCAGTGTTTTTTGTGGAATTTTTTTGTTTTGGTTCAGGCATTCGAATATTCTGAGGAGCTCTGGGAGGATTTAATTGACTCGATTTCAAGGTGGATTAACCTTTGGCTGTAACATTAGAGCAAGGATTTTCACCGTGCTGTAAAGGCCCGGCTACAGCATCTAATTTCCAATCTCCCCTGGATACTGGACTCACTTCACCTGCTCCTACAGGATTTCCTCATCAATACACTTTACTTTCACCCCTCAGCCACTAGCGCTTTCCTACCTAGCCTGGCGAAAGATGTTTTGCCCGGCTCATCTGAGCCATCTGCAAGGAGTAAACAACGATCGCATCGCTGGCGTGTCACCCCACAGCTGAATTTCGAGACGTCAAAGCAGCTGGCTATGGTAAGTGAAAAGGACAATTTTTTTGTTTCGGACCTTTCGGGCTGTGTGTTTTGTGACTCAAGATAATGATTACTGCAGTTCACCCGTGAATGAAATCACAAAGACTGACTTTTCAGAGGCTACTTCACAGTTAAAGGATTGTTTTTCACCTGCTCCATTTTTGTCAGTACAGCCATCAATTCTGTCAGCCGTTCAGGTTTCAGCTCAGCCAGTCGCTTAGGCTTCAACTCTCTAGACCAGCCTGTAGCTTTGCCACTAGCCTAGCCTGTAGCTCAGTCAGCTGCCCAACTTCCTGCTTCATCATCCGTTCAGTTAATTGTTGAGGCACCATCTTCTCCTGCCTCTATACAGGAAGCTGTGTTAATGCCGCCCGTTTTGGACTGTTTTTCTACCACCAATTCAAAGCAGAGAGACAAACATATTAGGCTGTAATAATTCCTCAAAAGCTGGCCAGTTTAGAGACAGTAACTCTCTCCAGGGCATCCTCAGAGTCTGAGTTTCAGCCCTCAGCTAATGCTTGATCCCTGGAGGTTAAGAAGCCAGCTGAGGACTGCACCCTGCTGGCAGTGCCTCAGCAGAGCCAATGCTCTGTGCAGCTCTACCCTTCTTCGTGTCTGTCAGAGGACTCCGTGCCTGCCATCCTCCCATTTGTTTGTTTTCACCTCCTGTAAAGAAATCTCACTCGTCCCATTGACGTCAGTGCCTGAGTTTGGGTCCTCTGTCTCTTAACACCACACCACTGCTACTGCAGCCGTGACAGTCAGACAATAAAACCAGGAATGTGTACATGGCAACAGTTTTATTAGGAATTCTGTTGCACTGAAATGCAACTGATGTTAGCACAGAAAAAAATAGACAGATATGTCACTACCTGCTTATACTGATTGCATATTGGTTTACCCACTGTAACTGTTAACTACCAAAGAAATTTACAGAGATCATTTCCATCAGACCACAGAGAGCATAAAGGGAAACACAAGGAAACTTCGTCACTTCCTTTAGAGACAAAGAACACCAGAACCTTGTTCAGTCTCTTGTAATTTATGCTTTTGGAGTGTACAGTTAATCTCTCCTTTCTGGTCAGTGTGAACTGAATTGTTTGCTGTTAAGGCTCGGGCGATGTGGACTCAAGCGCTGGACTCCAAAATCCAAATTCAACAAAGGTTTATTTACAATGTTCCACCAGGTGTGTATACAAGATTGTGCAAAGGTGCTATGGTACAGTTAGTGGGGGCAAGGGGAAGGGGTCCACTCGTACTCCGACTCACACGACACGTCTTCGGCACACTCCACACTCACGATACTCGATACACACGGGAAGAGGTCCAGGAGGTCTGAAAACAAAGACACGGGGGTTAGGCACAACACACGCACACTCAATTTGCTGTAGACTTCACTTTCACTAACTAGTTGCAGACAACGATCCAGCATCGACCAGATGTCTCCTCCTGGTTTAACTACAGGTGTCTCAGATGATGTTCAGGTGTGCGTGATCAGGTGGAGACGTGGACTGAGAGCGTGAACCCGCAATGAGTTCCGCCCTGGTGATAGAGGAGAGAAGAGGGAGGAAAAGGGGAAGAGAGGTAGAAACAGGTGCTCAGCATCCCACTGATCCTCCAGGCCGTGACAGTTTGCCATATCTTCCTTACCTTTATTTCTGATTTGACATGACTTGAAATCAGTTTTCTGTCATTTTCATTATACTGCACTGACTTGGAACATTTATTTTTCATTATAAAGGTGAACTGCTGGACAAGCTTGATATAGTCTATTCATAGAAGTATTCAAATTATATACCAGCGTGTTGTGAAAGAAGATGTATTATTGTCACAAGGTGGCCGGACGCCAACACATGGCAAAGGACCCAAATCAGGCTCAGTAAACACACTTTGGAGCACAGGGAGAACATGGTATGTGAGGCAGACTGAGGTGGAAAATCAGAAGATTCATTATGAATGAGCTGCAGGCTACTCGTAGCGGGCGGTTTTTGAAAAAGGTGGTGGGAGTCATGGGTCCAAGTGAGTGATTAAGTGGCAGAGAATTTTCTGACCTGTGAGTCCAAAGTTCCAAAGCAGGCAGTTAGCAATGGGGGAGGCAGTTGAGGTGAAGGAAATCCAAATCCAAGTGCAGTTTTGCAACTGAAAAGATTTTCCAGCTGGAAGCTGCCAACTGTTCGGCAGAACAAGTGGTGTGGCTAAACTGTGAACACAAGGAGAAACAGGAAAGGCAAAAGCGTTGACCCAAAGGAAACACTGAGGTATGCGGAGAGATGATGATGCTGGGTTGAAATTCAGATAATGGTGATGTTCTGGAGCTGTTTTGCTGGCTTAGGACTGGCAACAATTACTGTTGTAAATAAAACCATGAATTCTGCTGTATACCAAGACATCCTGAAGGAGAATGTCTAGTCATCTGATCTCAAGCTGAAGTTTAGTTGGGTTTTGCAGCAGGACAGTGATCTATAACCCTAACAAGCCTAAGAAAAACAAACAGAAGACTTTGGAATGGTCTACTCAAAGTCCTGTGAATCCAACTGAGATACTATCCGATGCTTGAGGACCCTCAAGAATAGGTAACTTACAACAATTTTGCAAAGAAGGGTAGGCCAAAATTCCTCTACAGTGCTGTGAAAGGTTCCTTCCTAATTATTACAAAAACTTGACTAGAGTCGTGGTTGCTAAGGGTGGCTTTATCACTCAAGGACAAGTAGATTTGGATTATTTTTCTCCATATTTAATAAACACCTTCATTTAAAAACTGTATTTTGTGTTAACTTCTGATATATTTGTCTAATATTAAAATTTGTTTGATGATCTGAAATATATAAGAGTGACAAACATAAAAAAAAACAGGAAATCAGCAAGGGGTAAACACAACATAAATGACCTGACATTAAGCCCATCACCTCCCTCTTCAGGCAATTGCTGAAGGATGAAGGCGCTGATACCACTGACTGGCCTGACAAACATTTCTGGGTATGTTTCTGCCAGTTTGCTCTTCAGACTATCCAAAAGCTCAGTGTTGGAGTGAAATATTAAAAGGTTGTCATTATTATGCTTAAAGTTGTGGACCTTGTGTGAAATGCAGGGTCGGAGACATGCTTTTGTTTCTGTCTTCCTGTGTACCTGCAGGGGGTTAGTGGGAGACTAGAATGTTGATTACAGGGACATTCCAGCTACAGGTTCTGGTGTTCTTTGTCTCTAAAAGTGTGTGACTTTGGGGTCCCCACTGAGAGGACACTTTGGTATCACCAGGAAGCAACCGTATGATTATTCTAAGGCTGGACAGCATGAGGGAATGACTGGCTCGGGTGAGCCAGAGGCTGGCGTGCCAGCGGGACCTGCCAAGCTGCAGATGGAGGTGCGCGTGGGTCCTGCCACGCCCAAGGTTGGTGTGCCCTCCGGTCTGGCCTCTCTTCCAACAGAGGTCAGCACGCTGCGTGGTCCTGCGTGCCTGCAGCTCCCTGTGAGCCCCGGCTCACTTCCACGCCTGCTGTGCTGCCGTTGCTTGGTACATGGGTACATGGGTGGCCATCGGACTATACTCTGGGGCTGCTGCTGAAGGCACGGGCAGTCCCCGGAACCACCTTGTCACCGGCACTACTAGATGTGCAGACGACCGCCAGAGTGGTCACTTCCCCGTGGCTGGGCCCGGGCCTGGGGCGCTGATGCTCTGGGCGGATTCCCTCGCCTGCTCATGGAGGGGGGAGGAGGTTGCTCCCCGGCCTTAATCGGGGCGAGGGGGTATGTGGCAGGGCGTGTTCTGCAATGCCACTGAATGTGAGATGGACTCACCTGCACAGCATCCATAATCACACCACGCTGGCTTAAAACCTGTGCTCTGCTTGTGGTGTTGTAGTTGGTGGTGATGTGTACGGCTGGCAGCAGGAGACCTGCACCCGTTGAATGTACTGTTACAGTAACCATGTGATTATTATAAGAATAAATGGTGCTGCGAAGCATGGAAATGCCATCGGGTCTGCCTTGGTGGTTTTTGGTTTTGTTTTTTTTTAGAAAAATCCTAATTAGTTCACCCCAACCAGTAAACAAATTAAAACAAGTATTGTTTAGAAACTCTAATACAAAAATTACAATTAAAATTTTCAACAACAAAAAAATACTGATGAATAAAATATGTAAACAACTTAACAACCCCAAAGCATCTAAGTCATGTCAGGTTACAGTGCAACATCTAAACACAAGAGGGAGGGGCGGGAGCAAAGTGTGCCTGCTCTGCGCTGACACAGGAGCGGCGTGTCCAGCTATCCGGGTGTTTCATCTTTGCTGAAAGCACAGCATTGCAAACAAGAGCGGAACTTAAAGTAAAGAATCGATCTCACCAGGCTAGTATTGATCCGATACCGATGCCGATTTGGTATCGATACAATCGATATTTGGATCGATCTGCCCACCACTACTGCCCATCACATTGTCATCCCCCAAGTCGGCTTAAAAATATTTTTGATGGCTTTTATCCAGAGGTTAATTAACACTTCCCTTGTCACAGACTGTGTCCTATCAGCTTCTAAACAGGCTATAGCTCAGCCTGTTCTTAAAGAATAAAATCTGGACCCAACTTTTCTGTCTAATTACAGGCCAATTTCATTGCACCTCTTTCTTACAAAGGTTCTGCAGAAAGTGGTGTATTTACAGTTGCAGGCCAATCTTGATCTTAATGAGACATCTGAAAAGTGTCAGAGCACTGACACAACACTTTTGAGGGTTTTAATTATAATCTATAACTCTGGATTCTGGCAGCCCTGCTTCTCTCATGTTGGACCTGACGGCAGCCTTTGACATGATCGACCATGATATCCTCTTATGATGGCTAGAACAATATGCGAAGTTTTCTTTTTTTGATGGTATAACATTTCATTTCATTGTTTTGCAGAAGACTTGCAGATTTTCCTGCCTTTAAAAGCAGGGACAAACTCACTTCACCTGTTATTATATTGCCTTAAAGATGTAAAAGAGTAGATGTCTTTTCATTTTTTCATATTTAATGAAAACAAAACAGAATCTCTCATTTTTGGCAACTCCGTTAGTAAACACATTGACAGTGCTCTGGCCCAATTATCTTCTTGTTATAAGACAACCTTTACCTTGTGTAGGCATTTAAGTGGACTCTAGGTTCACTTTTTTTCATCTGAGACAGCAAAACCAGGATGTGTACATGGCAACAGTTTTACTGTGAATTCTGTTGCACTGAAATGCAACTGATGTTAGCACAGAACATGACACTACCTACTTACAATGATTGCATATTAGTTTACCCACTGTATTACAAATCTAAATAATCCACCAGGACATCAGTTACTCTTATAACAGGTGTTTATGATGTACACAAGCATGATGCAGGATTTCAGAGATTAATGGTGAATCTGAAAGGGTGTGTCACACACCTGTAACAGTTTACTACCACTTTCCCAGTACTTTCTCAGATACAACACACTAACATGAAAAATGTTCTGACTGAAAGTTGGAATGATTTGATTATGTAGAATGAAAAGAGTTTTGAATAAGTGCACAAAACTGATTAAAGACAAATTTACTTTATCTTAGCATTAAGTTTTAATACAAGGACTGATTTTGGCCTGAAAAAGCAGCTTATTTAGGTGTTTAGAAATTTCCTTCATTTTAAGTCCATAAATAAATGGATTTAATAAAGGCTGATAGAGCATTATTTGTAATGTCAATATTATGCGTGTGGTTTTTGAAAAATCTGATTTCACTCGAGCTATGCTTACGTCATACACAAAAAACACAGAGAGACTGAATAAAACTAACAGATGGGGTAAACAAGTCTCTGCAGCTTTTTTCCTGATTTCCTTACAACTTTTATGAGCAACTATAAATATTTTGGTATATGTGAAAACTATAAAGAGCATAGGAAGTATTGAGAGATCTAATACAATGACCACACCAAAGATGGTAATGAATTTTGATCTGTCACACTGAAGAGTGTAAACTGCATTATTACAAAATATTCCTTTTATATTAGAGTCACACAGTTTAGCTTCAGCACTCGCTATTGCTTGGACGGCAACATGACAAGCAGGTACAAGCCAAGCCACAACCAGGAAAATACTCACAGTGGTTTTTCTCATGATAGTTTGATATTCCAGAGGTTTACATATAGCCACATATCTGTCGTAGGCCATGGCAGACAATAGAAGAAATTCTGATAAAACTAGAGTGTAAAATATAAAAAACTGAAAGAGACAGGCTGAATATGTTGTGACTTGTTTTTCAGATAAAAAATCAATCAGAAGTTTGGGGTAAATAGTTGTGCTGTAAAGAACAGAGTTCAGTAACAAAGCAGCAATGAAAATGTACATAGGCTCATGGAGGTTTTTATGAATCCAGATGAGATACAGAATAGTAGAATTAGTGCAGATTATTACAATATATAATGTAAACATAATGAAAAAGAAAACATATCTGTACTTGTTAATTTCCGTGTACCAGTCCAGAGTTAGATAGGTAAAATTTGAGTCTTCCATTATATTTTTTCAAAGACAAGGTAAATCATAAAAGAAATTGTATAAGCACTAAAATTATTTTTAAAAAGGAAAAACAAAAGAAAAAACCCGAATCCTACCAACATCCACTGTTATGTCTCCTTTTGATTAAGAGATATATGACCTGATCTACGAGTTCATTCATCATCTATAGACACACAGTGTATCATGTGAGTCTGTATTAGGCTTTTATCAGGTTGGCTCATCCTCAAGAGAGAATGTCTCAAACAACATCATTTAGTCTCTTGTAATCTGTTCAATGTGAACTGAATTATTTGCCATACCTTATGTTTTATTTCAACACTGAAATTTCAGTAGTCTCGGAAGAATATATTGTTTGAGACCGATTTGACATTGAATTGAGTCTACTTCATTTCTTCCTTTTACTTAGTTGTCTACCTTATTTGCAGAAAGAGCTTTTCTCTTTTAGTGATGGGAAATCTGACTCTTTTTAGAGAACCGGCTCTTTTGGCTTGGCTCACTAAAAAGAGACGGCTCTTTCGGCTCCCAACTGGCTCTTCAGGTTGTTTTGCTGCTTTAATTAATTTATTATCAACAGCAATGTAAAATTATGCACAAAATGAATTACCAATGTAAAAATACACGTTTTTTAATTATATATGCTTTTATACTTACTCCACATAAAATGTAAAAAATAAATTATTAAATGCAAAAATCAACCATTTACAGTTCAACTTTTAAATATTTAACTTTTCAGCTTTTTATTTTTAAACATATTTAAAGTGAAACAACAATAACAAAAAAACACTGCAAAGAACAGCTTAATAAAATATAAATTAAAATGTGCAAAACAAAAAGAAGATGCACATTTTCTGTTATATACGCTTGTTGTGATTTTTTAGGAGACTGTTTTCCTGCTTGGAATTGCATACATAGAATTCAGTGCACAAATATACTTTCTGAATCCTTCTTTCATCCACAACTGAAAATAGTTGGATATCAAGTGCAATTATTTTTGCCAGGTGTTTATTAATTAGTTCTGTCTTGCTCGGGTCACAGACTTATGCAAAAACTGTCTAATAGAGCTCTGGGTTGGTTTAGGTGCTTGTGGTGGTATACTACAAGATGCTGTAGATGCAGCAGCAGCAGCAACAGCTGCAGACACACTGGCACCTTCAATAATATCACACTCAACTGACTGTGTTTTATCTTCCCATTGCACTGATGGGTGGACAGTTCTCAGGTGCCTGTACAGGTTGTATGTATAGCCGGTTCTATTTGATATCTTTTTCTTACACACTCTACACTCTGCCTTTGTATTGTCAAAAGAATTGAAATGACTCCAGATTGTGCTTCGTTTCTTGGTGTCACTCATTTTCTTTACAATAACTTTCTAATGTGACGATGTTGTCTCTTGTTGTTGCCTCTGGCTCTCTTTCTCTCTCTCCCTTCTGCTCTGTTCGTGAGCTACTGCGGGTGGCTGTGAGAGTGGGAAACAACTCCTTGAAAGGAGATAACAGTGAGGCTGTGGGACCCCTGGGAGGATTCCAGTACTTTTCCATGAAAGCTGAGTGTTGGGTGACAGAAGGTGGGGGTGCAAAGGTATAAGTGTAACTGATGAGTCAGGGGGGTTCCAGATCAGCTAGTGTTATGTAGGGCATACCATAGGTTGTGTGCAACTGGTTGATCTTGTCCCGGGAAAAGACCGACGAGGATCAAAGAACTTCTCAGGAACACGGTTTACCTTTAACACTTTATTTTCAAAACATTGAGTATAAAAATATTACATAAAAATATAAAATATAAAAAGCCAAGGCGCCTTGGGAGACGAGCACAACCCTAGATCACCCCGGAACTCGTCTGCCTTTGTTTCAAACATACACACCCTATAGGTTGGTCGTCTCCTTCTCTCCGCCCAGCCAGGGGGACGCCTCCCCTTAAGACTGTTTACATCTTCACACTCACTCGGCCCAGGTGCCTCCCTTCCCCCCAACAGCAGATAGGGAGTTTTCCTGTTTCTTTGTCTGCAAACTTCGTGGCAAGGCCCAACATATATTTAACCTCAGTGCTCTAATACTATAATTTCTGTGATTCTATGCATATATACTATTTCACTACATTAATCATACTACTAATTAAACAAAGCATAACTTCATATAACCATAATTCTCTTCAATCTTGATGCATGTTCAGTCATCCAGATAAGTAAATTCCCAAAGGTTGATTCTGTTCATCTGGATGTAGCGTAGCATGAGATTTCTATCAGTAATGGAGGACATTTGAAAGCTAATGTTTACCCTAAATCTACGCATAAGGATCAGTATTTAAGGTTCGACTCTTATCATCCACTGAAGCACAAACTAGATGTCAAGAAGCACCTGAGTAAATGTGGTTATTCCAGCTGGACATTTGTCAAAGCTGATAAGGCACCTACAGAAATCACCAGTCAATCCTGGAGAGAAGTACAACTGCTGCCTAAGCGAAAACCCTTAGTGATCTTTTGTTCAGATTACAAAAATTAGTTTAAGGCAGAAAGTTTTCTTAGATTTCTTAAATCTTAAATATTTAATTGTAACTCACTGGTGCCACTTTAAAATCAGTGTATTCTGTAATAGGAAATGATGTCATCAGTAAACAGGAAGATTATCAGTGAAGTGAGAAGAAGGCTTGTGCCGCATGGTTGCCTTAGCTAGTTAAATCCAGCGGCACCCACATATATCCTATGCCTTTGGTACCATTCTGGGTATGTACAGACTTGTTTTATGTTTATTGTCCATGCAGTATTGATGATAAAAACAATCTTTTGCGATTTATGATAGCAATTGCTTATGGAGCTAGTTAAAGGGGAAATACAAACAAATTAGAGGCATTCATTACAGCAAGAGTTGTTAAAATCATAATTCAGTATTTGAGTTAAAAAGGGGTTGAAGAAACCTGCAGTCAGCTGAGACTGAAGTCAAGTGAATGAGTGATGAAACATTTCTTCCACTGAAAACACTACATCCAGATGGACAGAATAAACCTTTTAGGATTGCCATTAATTCCCTCTTACTTTTGCTGTTTTACTTCCACCATGACAAAATCACACTTTCTGCACAGCTCTTTCTGTCTAAGTGCTCTTCAAGAACAGTTTACCTTCTCAAATCTGAGTTTTCTGCATTATTCTCGTATTAGTAGTAGTGCGCATGCACCAACCAGTGTGCAGCCTGTTACAGTTGCTCCTGCTTTTTCTCGTTAGTTTAGCTTATTTTTCTTACTTACTCTTTCTTTGTCTTTTTACTTTCATCCGTTTATTAACTTTCCCTCATCATGTCATGATTGAGTGAGTTTTTGTTCTTCTGGTGGCCGTGGAACTGCTACTTTTATCGATGAACAGGACTGTGGCACTTCTCCATGCACAGACTGTTTACTCCAGAGATCAGCTTCGACCCATTGTTAGACCACATCAGGATCCTCTTCAATTTGCTTACCAGCCCCGTCTCGGAACTGAGGATGCTATCATCTACCTGCTCAATCGTCCCTAAACCAATTTGGACCAGCCGGTAAGCACTGTGAGGGTCATGTTTTTTTAATTTTCCAGTGCTTTCAACACCATCAGGCTCACCCTCCTGGGGGATAAGTTAACAGCGATGCAGGTGGATGCTTCTCTGGTGTCCTGGATTGTTGATTACCTGACAGGAAGACCACAACATATGCATCTCCAACAGTGTGTGTCTGAAAAGGTAATTAGCAACACAGGGGCACAACAAGAGACTGTCTGCCTTTCCCCCTTCCTCTTCACCCTCTGCACCACAGACTTCAGCCACTGCACAGAGACCTGCTATCTTCAGAAGTTTTCTGATGACTCTGCAGTGGTTGGATGCATCAGCAGTGGTGATGAGACTGAGTACCAGGCTGTGGTCAACTCCTTTGTCACGTGGTGCGAGCAGAATCATCTGCAGCTCAACGTGGCAAGGACCAAGGAACTGATTGTGGACTTCAGGAAGACCAGGAAACACTTGACCCCTATTTCAATCCATGGGGTCAATGTTGACATTGTGGAGGATTATAAATACCTTGGAGTACACAGACAATAAACTGGACTGGGCTAAAAACACCACAGCACTTTACAGGATTTTCTATGAGTCTGTTGTGGCCAGTGCCATCCTCTACGCCGTCGCATGCTGGGGGAGCAGGCTGAGGGTCGCAGATGCCAACAGACTCAATAAACTGATCTGTAATGCCAGTAATGTTGTGGGGATGGAGCTGGACTCCCTTAAGGTGGTGTCGGAGAGGCGGATGTTGTCCAAGATAAAGACAATGTTGGATAATACCTCCCACCCACTCCATGACATGCTGGTCAGTCACAGGAGCACGTTCAGTGAGAGACTGAGATTACCGAAAAGCACCACTGAACGACACATACATCTCTATACAACTCATCCACTTAACACACTGTTTACCGATACACCCGTTTTGCACATGTTCTTCCTTTATTTAGCTATTTATTAAGAAGTTGACTATATGTATATATCTATATGCATGTATATATTGTGGTATTTCTTTAGTTTATTGTCTGTCTTGTTAATGTCTCGAGCACTATAACCAAAATAATTTCCCCTGGGGATCAATAAAGTATTCTGATTGTGATTACACAGGAGTCTACCATTGTGTACAGCACTGTCGGCGGCTGTTGATTTTTTTGTTTTAAAAATGATCTCCGACAAGAAACCCTCATTTCTGCTGTTCACGATTGAAGAAATTTTAACTTTTTAAATTTATGTCAAATTACAAAACACTCAGCTGTGTCTCTAATAAAACTTCTCTAACTTTGCTCTTTTTCACTTCAGCAGCATCAGGTAATGTTCAAATGTTGATTCATGGTTTTCTTCCATTTTTGTTCTACTTCAGAATATTTTTAAGGCGGTTATCTACAGTGGCCCCGAGAGACAAAGCACATACTGTTAGGAGCTGGTGGGCATGTGTGCTGTGTTCTTGGGTTTTGTTCCCCCTTTTCGAGAAACAGCTGTGCGACGGACGTCTGTGTCGGAGTATTGTTGCTTCCACAACTGTCTGTCTCACCGTCTGCTCGCCTGCCAAGAAAAATGTATTATTTTGACCCGTTGGTTCACTGGGCAAATGCCCAGCATACCAAATCACCAGTCTATCCCTGAACACAGCATACACACTCAACTCTGCTGCTTAACAAACAAATGTTTTTTCCTTAAAAGTGTGGCACTATTTAAGGGGAAATAAACAGGCTTTCCAAAAAATACACAATTCATTGCCAATAGGCATAAACGACAAAACACACATTTCCTTACTTTTTATGCTATGTTTATATACATGCCTCTTATATATCATTGCACATCTAAAGTAATAAATGAACCAGTGAAAACAAGCAAGGTACATGGAGTTTTAATTAAATCCAAATAAATAATAGCAGTATTAACAGAATGTTTCTAATGTAAAGCTACTTAAAATATTTGTATTTCTGTACAATGTCATCACTTAAAAACATGGTGACTGTTTTGTATAATTGACGAATTAATGCTATATTCATTAATTGATGAAAGTAAATTTTTCCCATTTTTCCCTTCCACAGATACAATAAATGAACATTAAAATTGTTCTGAAAGGAATGATGCAATTATGTGAAACATATTGTAGAACAAATGATTGTACTTAGCATCCAATTTTATTACAAGAATTTAATGTGGCCTGACAAAGCAGCCCTTTTAGGTGTTTAGAAATTTCCTTCATTTTTATGCCATATACAAATGGATTAAATAAAGGGTGATAGAGCACTATTTGTAATGTCATTATTATACGTGCAGTTTTTGGAAAATCTGGTTCCACCCGTGCAATGCTTATATCATACACAAAAAGCACAGAGGCACTAATTAAAACTAAGAGATGGGGTAAACAAGTCTCTGCAGCTTTCTTCCTAATTTCTTTACAACTTCGATAAGAGACAATAAATATTATTGTGTATGTGATAACTATAAAGAGCATAGGGAGTATTACAAGATCTAGTAAAGCAACCACACCAAAGACAGTAATTAATCTTGATCTTTGACACTGAAGACTGTAAACTGCATTATTACAAAATATTCCTTTTATATTAGAGTCACACAGTTTAGCTTCAGCACTCGCTGTTGCTGTGACAGCAACATGACAAGCAGGTACAAGCCAAGCCACAACCAGGAAAATACTCACAGTGGTTTTTCTCATGATAGTTTGATATGCAAGAGGCTTACATATTGCCACATATCTGTCATAGGCCATGGCAGCCAACAGAAGGAACTCTGCTAAAACTAGAGTGTAAAACATAAAAAACTGAAAGAGACAGGCTGAATATGTTGTGACTTGTTTTTCAGATAAAAAGTCAGTCAGAAGTTTTGGGTAAATAGTTGTGCTGTAAAGAACAGAGTTAAGTAACAAAGCAGCAATGAAAACGTACATAGGCTCTTGAAGATTTTTATGATTAATGATGAGATACACAATAATAGAATTAGTGCAGATTATTAGAATATATAATGTAAACATAATAAAAAAGAAAATATATCTGTACTTGTTAATTTCCACATACCAGTCCAGAGTTAGAAGGGTAACATTTAACTCTTTATCCATTATTGTTTTCAAAGACAAATAATTTGATCATAAAACAAATTGCATTACAAGTATGAATGGAAAACCAAAAAAAAGAAAAAGATTAATACCAACATGAAACAAGCATTTTTGTGGTATTCATAAAGACATCTAAACTCAAAATATATCTTGGAGAACATTCATTACCAAGATTCACACAGTTAATCATGAGTCTGTGGAAGGTTTTTATTATTTTGCTTCATTCTCAAGGGAATGAGAGTTCTGAAACACCATTGTTCTGCCTCTTGTGATTAATGCTTTGGGATAATCCTTCCTTTCTGTTCAATGTGAACAACAAAACGAGACTTATAAACAAAGAAGGTTAAAAAACAAAAATTACTAAAATCAGCAAGAAAAAGCCTCTAACACAGTAATTTCAAGGAGCCCACATATGTTTTAAACATAAAATAACTTCTGTACTCAGATCATTGATTAGGTGACTTCATAGCGGCATTCAGGGAGGTGATGTCTTTTGTCTGAGAACTGTTCAAAAGTCTAGTTTTCCCATGTGTCCCATATGATTAGCCCAAGGACAGAAATTCTTATACAAACTAAGTGCAAAATTGGGCAATGCGATGTGCAAATGTGCATATGACCAGAATGACATAAAGGTGGGTTATTTGATAATTTTCATCAGTGTTACAGCCTGGGGGAAAGGCTCTCTCTGTAGCTTCTGGTTTTTGTAAACAGAAGAGTTTGTCCAAAATGTGAGGGGTTTGCAGGAATGTTTTTTGCCCGTATCCTTACCCAGCACCTGTACAAGTTTTTTAAACTTCAAATGCTTTTTTTTAGTGTTCTTGTGCACAAACAGAATTTGGGTTTTGATTTGCATTGAATTTTTATAACAATACTTACAATTTTACCATCTTACTCCTGGCAACCTACCAGGCTTTTCAGGGTGGCTGTGATGGAAGTCCCTAAGCAAGGCGTCTTCCAGTACGGTCGTTCGTGGGACCCAGGAGTGCTCCTCCAGACCATAACATTCCCAGTCCACCAAGTACTGGTGGGGCGTGAGTCCTTAATCCGAGAGACTGAGTAGGCAGACAGTCCATCCACGAGCCGGGTGGGCGGAGGGGGTCTGGACGGATGGCACAAAGGACTGGAAAGTAACCGGTTTGACTTGTGACACATGAAACACATTATGCATTCTCATGTTCCAGGGTAACTTGAGCTTAACTGAGACTGGGTTAATTAAGGCAGAGATCTCAAACGGTCCAATGAAGCTGAATTTGAGTTTCTTGGACCCGACCCTGACGGGAATGAAGTGAGTGGAAAGCCATACCTTCTGTCTGATGTGTACGTGGGTGCAAGATTCTGGTGTTAGTCATCGGCGCATTTATTGTGTTCTTTGGTGCGTAGGGTGGCCTGTGTGGCTCTCTAGGCTTGTTGGCACCTGCGGAGATGACACTGGACAGATGAGATGTGGTGCTCACATTCTACGGCAGGAAAGTGGGGACTGGTAACCCAAGGAAGCTTCGACCGGGGACCGGCCAGTGGCCGAGGAGGTGAGGCTGTTATGTGCGTACTTGATCCAGGGTAGCTGGTCGCTCCAGAGTGTCTCATTAGATGAGGCGACACAGCGGAGTGCGGCTTCCAGCTCTGATTTACATGTTCTGTTTGACCGTTGCTTTGGGGGTGAAAATCAGATGATAAACTGACCTTGGCGCCCAGTGAGGAGCAGAATTCCTTCCAGACTCACGATGTAAACTGTGGACATCAGATACGTCCTCTGGAATGCCGTGTGGCCGAAAAACATGGATGATGAGCATATGAGCAGTTTCCAGGGCCGTGGGGAGTTTGGAGAGTGCCACGAAGTGAGTTGCCTTAGAAAACGCGTCAACAATGGTCGGAACTGTGTTGTTACTTGCCGAGGTGGGCAGACCGGTGACAAAATTCAAGGAGATGTGAGACAAGGGACAAGACGGAGTGGGCAAGGGCAATTATTATTATTATTATTATTATTATTAAAAGAAGGCCCGCTGATGGTCGGTTAAAGGTTATGTTTTGTGCACAGACAGGGCAGGCTAGGACGTATTTTCGTGCATCCTGGGGCAGAGTGGGCCATCAGAAATATCTCTGCAAAAAGGTGATAGTATATTTCACACCGAGGTGACATATAAATCGGGCAGTGTGCGCCCACTGAAGTACCTTAAACCAAACTAAAGCATGAAGAGTCAATTAGGAGGACCATTTCCAGGATCGGGTTCAGTACTTTGGGCCTCCCAAATGGTGGATTCCATCTCCCAGGAGATGGTTCCAATGATGCAGGAGCGCGGCAGCACTGGCTCGGGGTTGGAGCTGAGCCTTCATGCCAGTGTCTCCACTCTTCCAAGGCTAACTTGATGGCTAGCAACTCCTGATCACCAACATCGTAGTTTCTTTCTGCGGGTGAGAGCCACAGAGAAAAAAAAGCACATGGGTGAAGCTTACCCTCCTTCTGTTGTGACAGAACAGCCCCCACCCCAAAGTCAGACACGTCCACCTCGACCACAAACTGCAGGGAAAGATCTGGTTGTCTGAAGATGGGTGCAGAGGTAAACTGCTCTTTGAGGTCTGTGAAGGCGGATTGCGCAGCGTCATCCCACAGGAAGGGCACCTTAGAGGAGATAAGACAGGTAAGGCAATCTTGCTGTAGTCCCGAATAAAGCATTGGTAAAAATTTACAAATCCCAGGACTGCTGCAACTGGTGCCATTTGGGAGGTTTGGGCCATTCCACCACTGCTTTAACTTTGGCTGGATCTGGCCGAAGGTTGCCTTATTCAATGATATAGCCAAGAAAAGAGAGAGTTTGCAAATGGAATTCACATTTCTCATCCTTAACAAACAATTTGTTGTCCAGGAGGTGCTGTAGGTCCAGTCTGACATGCTGTTCATGTTCTGACAGAGACTTTTAAGAGATCAGAATACGATCCAGGTAAACAAACACAAACCGGTTGATGAAGTTGCGGAGCACGTCGTTTACCAAAGCCTAGAAGACAGCCGGCGCATTGGTCAGGCTGAACTGCATCACCAGGTACTCAAAGTGACCCAGGTGGGTGTTGAATGCCGTCTTCCACTCATCGCCTTTGCAGATTCTTACTAAGCGGTAGGCATTTCGCAGGTCCAGTTTGCTGAAGATCGTGGCCCCTTGGAGGAGCTCAAAGGCAGAGGTGAGTAGGGATAATTATGATGTCATTTGGTCTTCTGAAATCTATACATGTTCTTAGGGATTTATCTTTCTTTTACACGAAGAAGAATCTGGCAGCAACCGGGGATGAAGAGGGTCTTATAACCTCTGCTGCGAGTGAATCGTTAATGTACGTCTCCATGGCTTCGCGGCCAGGCTGCGAGAGGCTGTAAAGATGACTGGTAGATAGCCCCAGGGAGCAGGTCAGTAGCACAATCATAGGGTCGATGTGGTGGGAGAGAGGCAGCCCTGTCTTTGCGAAAAACATCTGCTAAATCATGATATCATGATTGACAGGCGGAACAGAATTTAAATCGTGTGGCTCAGAAGAGGAAGGCAAAGAGTGACCTGATCTGGATGGAGTGGCAGCCTTTAGGCAGGACATGTGACACTCCTCCCCCCACTCAGGCGTGGAGCAGTGTGATTAATGGGGTTGTGTTGCATTAACCAGGAGTGGCCAATGACGAGGGGAGTCTAAGGTGCATCAAAAACAAAAAAACGAATGTTCTCCGAGTGATTGCCCAAGAGTGTGAGAGTTACTGGTTCAGTGACTCGTGTTATGTCAGAGAGCTGATAACCGGATAAAGCATAGACATGGAGTGCATGTTGCAAAGCCTCAGTGGATATGTTTAGCTGGGCAGCTAAACTGAAGTGACTCTGCTTGACGTGATATTTGCAGGTAACATCAGACATGGAGGAGAATTGTTCCCTGAAGTTCTACCCACCAGTACTCCTACCCTTACTGGTGGGCAGGCCCTTTTGCTTGCGTGGGGCAGGTAGCAACAATATGCCCTTTCTGGCCACAATAAATACACTCACCGGAAATAAACCAGCGGTGTCATTCCACGGGGGTTAGGCAAGAGCATCCAATTTGGAATGGCTCCTCCCTGTGTTCCAGCGCGTGGCTGGAACCGGAAGCATTTTTCCGCAGCAGCAGTGCCGGGGCGCCACAAAAGATCCTGGGAGTCGTAGTTGCGAGTTGTGCAGCGTGCTTGCAGCCTGTCATCAATGTGAATACACAAGGACATCAAATCATACAGAGTAACAGGCAATTGAGCAAAACAGGAGGGGAAGAGGGGGGGGGAGAGAGAGAGACAACCTTAAAACAACAAATGGCCTGGAACCTAGGTCAGCCAGGGAAACACTGGGACCATGACAATTGTAGTGTGTTTAATAAATGTTTACCTTGTTTGGCCCGCGGCCTAAAGTGTGCCTTGCGTTTTGGCCCCTGTGCAAATGAGTTTGAGACTCCTGATTTAAACTAACATAAGCGCCATGCCGCAACCATGTTTCTGTAAAGCAGAGTAAATCGATTTGTTGATCAATTATTAAGTGATGTACTAACAGAGACGTGGAGGAGAGAGTCCTAATATTTAATAATCCACATTTCCCTGTTTTTTCTTTGGTTCAGATGTGGATACTATATTGTTCTTTATTTGTGATTTTTTATGTTTAAGTTGTTTGTTGCTGGTTTTCAGTTTATTTTTTGTTTATTTGGGAGCTGTGACAGTCTCTAAAGAGATGGGGTTTTGGGAAGATAACAGGAGGAGAGAAGCTGCACAGAGGCGTGTAAGACTGCAACTCTGCTTCCTGTGTCCCGGGAAAAGACCGACGAGGATCAAAAAACTTCTCAGGAACACGCTTTACCTTTAACACTTTATTTTCAAAACATTGAGTATGGAAATATGAAAATATGAAACCAAGGTGGCTTGTGCGACGAGCCCCGCCAACACCAACCCCCCGGGACTCGTCTGGCTTTGTTTCAAACATACACACCGTATAGGTCACCCCATAGGCTGGTCACCTCCTTTTCTCCGCCCCTCCAGGGGGACGCCTCCCCTTGGAACTTGTTTACAGTTTCACACTCACTCGGCCCAGGTGCCTCCCCCAACAGCAGATAGTGAGTTCTCCTGTTTCTTTGTCTGCAACTTCATGGCAAGGCC
>VUQR01018195.1:10732-20785 GCA_015108515.1 Hemichromis elongatus | reverse complement strand
TACACTGATAACATGGATGTGGTATGCTAACAGTGAATGCCGTCGGGGTTTACTGATAGCAAACTGTGGTATGGAGACGACTGTTTATAATATTTATAGTGATACTCATAAAGTCCTGATTTAATTCGATTTATAAAGAATGAATGACTTTAGCTGGACCCGCCCCTTTGACCTAGGTCAGAGCATCACCAGGCTCCCGATTGGTTGTCGTGGCGCGATTTGCCGCTCGAGTTAAGATTTTTCCAACTCGAGCACTAGGGGCGATTCGCGTAAATGCACAAAAATGCACCACACAAACTGCCGCGCGGATTTTCCATCGCATAAATCGCGCAAAATGACCGCATGAACTGCGGTTTTGCAACGCAAATTCTCTTTTAAAAATTTGCGCATCTCCATTGACTTTACATGTAAACCTGCCGCTTCTACCGCGTTCAGTGTGAACGAACCGTAATAGTTTATCACTTACATGTTTGTCTTCAATAGGTTTGGTCATGAGAGACACTGTCAGAATGATGACGCAGGAGATGACAAACAGAATGATCCCAAAGTAAAGGTAATGAACGCCACATATGATAGTGGGACAGTTACTTGGGACAGCACAGCTACCTGTCCCATAAACAAACTCAGAAATCATCCTGGACAAGCCGATAGCCAGTCCAATTACCAGTCCAAAAAAGGCCCCCTGGAGAAAGAAAGAAAAAGGACAAAGATCAGTCTAAAAAATCAAACCAAGTGAGAGATATTACCACAATATTGTAATTAAAGGAATGACTTTGGATAGATCCTTCTAGCTGTATGTTTGATCATGTAAACACCACTCTATGCTGCACAAAAATTAAAGCTACCACCCTGACATGCTCCTACTAGCATTTGTGACACTTTTTGGCTAACAGGACCAGGTAGAAAATTAATGACCTAAAACTGATTCTCTCCAAAATGCTGGTCTTCTTAAGGTTTGCAGACACCAGAAGTGACAACTGGATGACATCAGAACTCAGAGTTTTAGTTATAAATGCAGTGCATTAAAATGTGACCTCACAAGCTTTCTGATTTTCGGGATTTTAAGCAGGAAATTGGCTTGGATAACCTGCTTGTGTGCAGAGCGGCTCTGACAAAAAGCACTCTAAAGGCTTCCCTTTATTTCCCTTATATACTAAGCTAACATAAGCTAACCAGCTCTTGGCTCCAGCTTATTTTCTGTACAGACATGAGACTTGTACCAACCATCTAATTTAACCCACAGCAAGAATGGAAATAAATGCTATTATTGAGTAAGACACAGAGGTATGGAAGAGATAATGTCAGTGCACAAAACCAGACTGAAAATCCGATTTAAAGATTAAAAAAAGGAACATAAAAATAATAAAGGCTACTTACAGTCTCATTGACACGTTTGCAGAAGATGGCAAGCAAGAAGACAGCTGCAACAGGTGGAGTTAGGAAGCTGGTGATGGACTGGATGTAGTCAAAGAGCTGACCACTCTGGGCTGCCTGCACCACTGGAATCCATGCTATGCTCACACCAATCAGGACCAAGATAAACACTCTGCACATAGTCGAAAAAAATGCAATCAGTAGTCAACAATTTAGACAATGATTGTGTCTGACGCAACGACAAAAACACGTTTTACCTTCCAGCAATCATGAGTTCCTTCTCACTAGCAGTGCGACGGACCTTAGTGTAGATGTCCATGGTGAAGAGAGTACTGGCACTGTTGAAGATAGAGGTAAGGGAGCTCATCAAAGAGGCCAGCATCACAGACAGCATAAGACCTCGCAAGCCTGAAATAGAGTAACAGATTAAGAAAAGACAAGCAAAGAAGTCTGTAGTTATTAATAACAGCTCATAAGACAAAGGTCACCAACCATTAGGCATGAGTTCCACTACCAGTTTTGGATACGCAATGTTGCTGCAGCCCACCTTGGTCCCACAGTATTTTTCACATTCGTCTGGATCCACACATGCCACCACATCTAGATTAAAGGCAAGAAAATCCACACGTTAGCACTGAACAATGTTATGCATGAGCTACCAATATATTGTTAACCAGTAAGCTTGCTAGAAGTGTCACAGGTAAGAGACTCTTAAAACCACACACCACACTCACCTGGGTACAGGATCCTGCTAACCATCCCGGGGAAAACCATGAGGAACATGGGCAGCAGCTTCAGGTAACCACACAGGATACAACCTGCTTTAACGTGAGAAAGATTCTTGGCAGAGAGGCAGCGCTGTACAATCACCTACAATTAGAAAACAATGGTAGTGCAATGCAGTGGTGGAAAGCAACAAAATACATTTACTCAGGTATCACAATTTTACGAACATTTACTGTACTTCTAAACTTGGTGGTAGTTATTATTTCTAGTTCACTGAGATTCAATGCAAAATATTATACTTGTAGAATAGTAGTGTAGATTTTACAAATCATATAATATGCTTTCAAAGTATAAAGTATAGTTTATAGATGAAGAGGAACATCTATGAACATTCAAGAGTGTGTTTAGAAAATAATATGTGGAATATGTCAGTCAAGGCAAATACTTTGGGTACTAGAAGCTTGCATTTGCTTTTTTGAGCTCTGTTGTCCAGTCACATTGGAGCAGACTTTGTGCGCATGGTTTTAAATAAAAAGTTATAATATCAAAACCAACTATCATGAAAACATGGGGTTTCATGGGCTTGTTAGATTTATTTATACTTGTAAACAATGGTCAAAGGACAGAAAAGAAGGTTACAAACTGCATATTCCGTATTGATTATCGGTATATACTGACTACACTGGAAGCCCTCCCAGAACCCCTTTTAAAGACACAAAATATATACCAATATCTCTAGTATCTGTTATGTATTGCTATTTACTTATTTATTTTGTGATCTTCTTTCCTTTTTGAAATTTAATTCATCAGCCTCATAAATGCTGAAACTGTTGGAACAGCCAGTAGCTGATATTGGTCCACCAAGAAATCTCAGACTCTCGTGTTTTTCAAACGCTCACCTCAAAGACAATAAAAGTTTAATTTAAAATCCAACCACTTTGGGTCATCAGTGTATTGTTTGAGAGGGGTTTGGCCATTCTCTTGATGTCATTGACTCTACGCGAGAAAGTTGCGTCCTGTTTGGAAGCAGTTTGCCAGCATATATTCCAGTGTCCTGTTGTCTGACTAGCCCTCTTGTGTTTGAAACAACAGTAGTATAAGTAGAAGGACTCTGGCCAAAATAACATCTCTGATGGACAGAGTCTCCCACCCCATGCACGTGAATGTTGCTGAACTGCAGAGCTCCTTCAGTGACAGACTGCTGCATCCTCAATGCACGAAGGAGCGTTTCCGCAGGTCCTTCCTCCCTGCAGCTGTCAGACTGTACAATCAGAACTGCTCCCAACAATCATAGATGTTTACATCAGCGCTGTAATTTGCACTATCGGTTGATACTATTTTATCAACCAATTCACACTACAACCAGGGTGGCCTCTTATCTTATCTGCAGTATGGTACTCAGTTTTTGGTAACCATTGTCCTTCATGTAAATATGTAAAAATTGTGTATGTCTCTGTTCTGCGTCTTGTGTACTGTTTGTTTGTATATGTGTCGTTCTTGCTGCTGTTGCACCCAAATTTCCCCTTGTGGGACAATTAAAGGATTATTCTATTCTATTCTATTCTATAATCACTTATAAATCCAGATATCAATCAAGAACCCTTTTTTTCAAAACACAATACAATATTGCAATGGTGGAAAGCAACAAAATACATTTACTCAGGTATCACAATTTTACGAACATTTACTGTACTTCTAAACTTGGTGGTAGTTATTATTTCTAGTTCACTGAGATTCAATGCAAAATATTATACTATTTATTTATACTTGTAAACAATGGTCAAAGGATCACTATCGGTACAAACAATATTGATTCTAATGGTCCAAACACCAAGAAACAGACCCAGAGATCCCAACAGACAGTTAACTTGGGTCCGCTGCAGGTACTGCAGTGCAGTGGTGCTTGCATTGGTGCATCTCCCTAATAAGCCTTCAGCTGACACCCAGCTTGTGTTGCCAATGGTGAGTTTACTCATGGTTGCTTGAGAATACTGACTTTCGTTGACTTGTTGCGGTCTGTGGTTGCCACCTTGCCAGTCTCTTTCAGTGTGTACACCTGTTCATTTTCCTGCATTAATTGACCACAAAGCCTATACAAGTGGCTGACGCTACATTTGTACTTATGAGCTGGTGCAAAAAGAAAAGGAATAAATTTGAAACGATGGTTGCTTTTACTTAAACTTGAAACACGAATCGTCAGAGCTATGAAAAAATTAAAAACACAACATATGTTTGTGTTAGGATTGTGAGAAAACTAGATAGAATTGCAGTCTCTTTGGTTTAGCGGATGTATTTTCCTTATGCTAATCGATATACTCTATTTACATGGCTAGATATTACTAGCATGAAGACTTATCTGAGTTGTTGATGTCTGCATTGGCGCAAAGTGTACGAACATTTCTAGAAAGCTGAACGTCAGACTATAGTAATACAGTACTATAAATCAAGCTTAAATCAACAGTCTGGCCAATTGATTCTGAGCATAAGGGGGACTTGGCTGAATGATAGATTGGATGTGTAAATGGTTGTCATGGATTTCAAAACACTTTCAGTCTTTGTTGTTGAACTGAAAATGTTTGCTGAGTAAACCAGAGAAGCAAATCATCTTCTTCTGTAACGGAAAATTGATACATCATAATGTTTTGTTTGTGTGCGCTCTATGTCACATGAACTAGTGTCAGGCTCTCACTGGCATCCAGTGTTAGTTTCCAGCATCTAAACTAAAAGCATGGTTATCCTCTCACTACAGGCTGCTTTTTGAATATTGTTTTAAAAAATCTGAAAAAAAATCATGAATGCGCAATGTACATGCATGTGTGTAAATCAGTTCATTGAGTTAGTGTTTATGACCACAGATTGCTTGTGAATGATTGCTAAAAACTATTGATTGTGATCCTGCTCATTTCTTTACTCACCTGATCAGTACACCAGTACCAGGTAGCCTGAATGGTGAGTCCAAACACTAGACCAGGCCATGGGAGGTCTCCTGTAACTGCATTTCTGAAGATATGGAAGGAGTCTGGCCGGGGCTCATAGCATTTTGCACTGATGTTACCCGTGAATGCGGGGACAGCTTGCATGTAGGAATTCTCAAAGTTTACATAGCCTCCCACCTCATGAAAAGCTGAGGAAAATCATATGCATATTAGACTTATTTTTTTAACCTTCAAACAGATCATTTGTTTGGAAAGCATCATATTACCAAAGCCCATCAGAATGAATGATCCAATAACCATGATGACTGTCTGCAAAGTGTCTGTGTAGATCACTGCCGCCAGTCCACCTTTGACAAAATATGATGTTATCAATCTGTAAACGTTTTACCTAAAATCATGAAACTTTTTCACAACTAACAGACTAAACTTGTTTGAACAAAGAACAAAATTCAACTCATCGTGTCATTATGTAACTACTCGTTCTGTAAGACTTGTAATTGTGGATGTATTGTTACAAAACAGCAACAGAAGGCCAATTCAGGCTTATCATAGTCCACGGGCAATTAACCACAGCAACTCAGCAAAGATAAACCAGCAATGAGGAAAGAAAGAGATAGTGTGTATGTGGCGTGTGTCTACATCGCCACATATGGGCTTGGGAAGACTTTACCCCCAGTCATAATATAATCTTAGTAGATAACACTTTTTGTTGTAGTTTATGAGGAAAATGTCAGTCTGTAAGTTTTGTAGAAAAGGAAGTGTATTTTTCCTGTGTACAAACCTGTGACAGTGTACAGTGCTGTAATCGCTAGAAGTGCAATAACAGCGAGGTAGATATTCAACCCAAGCGCCTGCTGGATGAAAATTGCACCCGAGAACATGTCTGCCTGTGTGGGGTAGGGTAAAAAATGCAGGAATTTAATCAAGGTCATGCTGAAATTAAACAGTGTGTTCTGCAGCTCTTGGAGGGACTCACTGAGATTTTGGTGAAGACATACAAGAAGAGGGAGAGAACAGAAAGATAAATGCGAATGCGCTGTCCTCCGAACCTCTTCTTCAAGTACTCAGGCATGGTGACGATCTAAATACATCGACAAGAGATAAGATTTTACTCATTACTCACATTGTAGATAAGCACAGTGGTTATGAATCCTCATTTGGATAGGGGAATTAATACATATAAGGAGCTTTTTGGCCAGTGTGTAGCATTAGTGTTCCGTTTACCCCAGCTTTAATGTAGATGGGCACAAAGAGCCATCCCAGAATGACGACCACAACAAGAGCCTGAAACACACAAACATAGAAGAAATAATCAGAGATCCTGTTTCATTTCATCCTCTTCAGGGCGGAGCTCTCATAAAAATCTATCACTTGACCTGACAAAAGATAACTGATAGAATATCAGGGACAAGAAATACACGAGAAGTGATATAACTGGCTCAAGAACAGTTACTCACATTCCATTCAAATCCACCAATGGCAATTCCTGAAGCTGCAGCAGTACCAGCGATTCCTACAAAGTGGCCGCTGCCGATATTGCTGGCAAACAGCGATGCTCCGATCTGTGGAGAGCACAGTTCAATCTGTTATTAGCTTTGTTTTAAAATTAGAATTCAATCAGAATCGATTATGTCTATTTATGGGAGGTCATATACTCAGCATACTGAATAAGTACTGAATGGTTTTACACACTGGATTGCGCTAATAAAAATATGACCACTTATAAAATTCTTCTATTATGACGGCTTTAGTCACATTATATACCATCTGTTAGACAAAAACAATAGAAACAAATTACTTCGCATGGAGTATAAAGTAAAGGAGCTTGCCAAGGAAAGATACTCACCGGCCACCAAACCATACTCCTCCCTGCAAGGAAGAAGCCACCTACGGTGGACCGGTTGGTGCGGATCATCGCCTGTAATAGAGCAATTTTTGAAAATCATTAAATCTGTGAAAAATAGCAAAACACTACTCTGATAATCTGTTAATAAGCATCACATACAATATATGGACAAAAGTCTCAGGCCAAACCTCTTAAGTTTTCAGTTCCATTGCCACAGGTGTATGAAATCAAGCACCTATCCATACAGTCTGCTTTAAAAATATTAGTGGAGCAATGAGTCATTTTAAAATAATAGAACTATAGTGTAATAGAATGCCACTGTTTCAACTAGTCACTTAAGTTTCTTCCCTCCTGGATATTACATTTAGCAACAATTCAGCTACAAAGTACCAGACCATGTGAAGTTACAGAGCTTGGGTTACAGTTTGAGTCCTGAGGCATAAACCTTCTGTGGCATTAACATTAGAACAAAAATTGCACACTGGGCACCTAATAGCATGAATTTTCATGGCCTAGCAGCTCCTGTAAGTGTGATGGGTACGTGGGTCAGTAATTTTGTCCATATGGAATACATATTATTTTTTAAATTGTGAGTGATTTCACACGACTTAAAGATATCACAGTAAAAGATATATAAACGTTCTGAAATGTAAAATGTGTGTCTGTGATCTGCTGTGTACAGCTATTATTTACCAGGCTGCTGAGAAAGAATCTATGCTTGTGCAAAATAATGATTAGTAAAAAATGATGCCTTTGTTACTTATTAAGATGCCTCTCACATTAATACAAAAAAGAAATGCCATTTTTTTCTTTGGAAATGTATTTCATTATTACTATTGACAGAAAACTTCATATTTCAAAACAACTTAAATCTACAAAAGTGTTAGGGCGCTAAAGAGAAAGGGGATTTAACGATTGATCAGTTGAAGAATTGTAAAACTTACCAATACTCCGACCCCCAGGACAACCAGAAAGTACACCACAATAACGGAGATATCTGCTGCATTTTTAAGGGCCACGGTGTTGCCTGTGTTGTTTTCTGCATTTCTGTTTATGTAGGAAAATCCATAATACGAATAATCTTGCGACATTTTGGCTGAGATGGACAACAGCAGTGTTGCTCGAGCTGCCACTGCTTGTCTGAAGCATTTACACAAAGCGATTAGCTTTATAACCTTTGGTGTGTGTGTGTGTCGGTGTGTGTGTCAGAGAGATAGTGTGCGAAATAAGGAGGCGTAGATGTAAAAGAAGGTAATAAAGAGTGGATTTGTCTAAATCATTAAAACACATACTAGATGAAAGTAAGTCGCATGTAAATCTTATGGTTTCACAAATGTTGGTTTAAAAAAGGAATGTGTTAAAATATGTAACCGTTTAGCAAATAATATTGTTAATTATAAACCTACAAGGAAATACCTCAAGTGAAGATACTGGGGTTGCCCAAATACAGCAAACTAACAGGTAATATTTGTATTGCAGTGAGTTATAGCTCAAATTTAATTAAGTATAATCCAGATTAGGTTGCTGTGTACATGAAAGCTCTATTAAACTATAACAATTTTCGGAGTCACTGATAACCTCATTTTGACAGCTTTGTTGATAAGTTAAACAGGAATCGCCATTAAATACCGTCATTGATAACTTGTCGCACTCATTTCAAGGAAACAAGGAAATATTTTTTCTCACTCACTGTAAGTCTATGACAACTAATGGAAAGAATAATAATAAAACATGGTTTTTTTTTTCATTTATAGGTTAATTAGTAGTCCAGCTGCTGTTCGAGGAGGTCTGTAACAGACTGAAAAATATATGCCAACATCTTCAAAATTAAAAATGTTACCTGTAATATTCAACCACACCAAACAACAACACCAAAACAACAGAGAGACTAGGGTGATATTTTTATTTATGTATTTTAAATTTAATGGATGGATAAGATAGTCTTTGTTATTCCAACAGTTGGGAAGTTCTCAATATCAAAGCATCAGAGTGGACAGAGCAGGAATAAATAGATGCAGCATAACCAAACAATATTATGAGGTGACTAAAGATGTGAGTACTATGTGCAGCCAGCAGGGGTCCCTACAGTAGCAGCTTTATGAGCCAGATGTCATTGAGCTCTGACAGGTGAAGAACAGACTGTGTTAAAATAAAATGTTTCTTTCCTTATCCTTTGTTTCCAGTTTCTTTGCATGACACCTGATAAACAAACCACACAATTGTGTTTGAGGCTCTGTGATGCTTGTTGGATCCTTCTTGTGTGATGTGTGATTGATAGCTCTCATTTTCTTCTCTTCGTTTGCAGTACGTTTGGTTGTGAGGACATCATAAACATATTGTGTAGGTGTGGTTCCCAAAAAAACAACAGCTTATATTGCCTGAAGGCCAGAGACAACTGTATGACTGTATAACTCTATGAGAGAGTTCTGCAACAGAAAAGATGGTGTTAGAAGAAATGTTCTTATTAGGGGTGGGAATATAACGTGTTAATTGTGATTAACTAATCTGAAAAAAACAAAAAGATTAACTCATTTAATTGCACTTTGCATTCCAAGCAAAGCGGAACTTTTGTCAGTGCACAATTTCCTGGTATACCGATTACACTGATGCACATAGCTACAAAAGAAAGCCTTGATAAAAGCGTGGTTTTGTGCAAGCTGTGCAAAAAGCACTTCAACCTTACGGTACCATCTAAATGCAAAACATGTTACAGCGAGCACAGAAACTGTGGCAGCTGTTAGCCCTAGCAGTCCGAGTACCAACAGAAGGTGTCGACAGCCAATTTGATGAAATGACTGTCTTCAGGACCAAAATTAGTAAGTCAACATTGGACAAACTTAAAAATTCTCTCACAAAATGGATTGCTCTGGACTGTAGACCACTGTCAGTGGTAGAAGATAGAGAGTTAGAAAGTGTGCTACAGATTCAGATGATGAAGCCCTGTGTAACAGGGCCCTGAGTTTGTGCAGAGCAGAATCCACCATCAGCGAGACAGACTGCTATGGAGTGAAAATAGTCTCAAAAGATTTGTGTGTGTGTAAAACACGATTTGTGTGTGTGTAAACTACACTTCGTGTGTAACTTCAAATTCGTATGTGCGTAAAAACATGATTTGTAAATGTACAACAGCTTACAACTAAGTACAAATTCTCATGCGGACAAAAAGTTAAA
>VUQR01018195.1:0-10712 GCA_015108515.1 Hemichromis elongatus | reverse complement strand
TTCAGATGATGAAGCCCTGTGTAACAGGGCCCTGAGTTTGTGCAGAGCAGAATCCACCATCAGCGAGACAGACTGCTATGGAGTGAAAATAGTCTCAAAAGATTTGTGTGTGTGTGTAAACTACATTTCGTTCGTAACTTCAGATTTGTGTGTGCGTAAAACACGATTTGTGTGTGTGTAAACTACACTTCGTGTGTAACTTCAAATTCGTATGTGCGTAAAAACATGATTTGTAAATGTACAACAGCTTACAACTAAGTACAAATTCTCATGCGGACAAAAAGTTAAACACGCATGCACCAAGCACCTGATACATACAGACAAAACCACGTTTACGCACAGATCAGAGTTACAAGTGGACAACGAGTTTTGAGACTCATTTCACGTCTCAAGATTTGTTGCACGAGGCATTTAAAGACTGGTAGAATGCTGGGTCATCAGAGAGTTCTTATCCCTATTCACTCTGAACTAGAAACGACCGCTAGGTGGCGCACAGGTTGTTTTGCTGGAAAAATCTGGACAGGAGACAAGACTAGCAGAGAGGAAAGAAGACAGATGGCAGCGCACCTCGGTGGTCAACCTTCAGAGGAATTATACATTGAATATAAATTGTTTACTTTCTTAGAACGAGTCATTTTATGGGTCATTTTAGGTTACGTTTTGTGTGTCTGCTTGTTGGATACATAGTTTTTCATTTAGCAGAAGCTTTATCTGTTAGTTGGAGCTAATGTCGAAGAACACTCTGATGATGTGAATAGTGATTTTATACACGTGACTTTTATGTCCCGGCGACCACAAACAATGAAAGCTAAGTGTAATAATGCTTCAGAATATCTAAACGAACAAGAGCCCAAAGGTGATCACAGATCACAGTATTGGATTGTTCTAACCTGCAGCTTCATTCACAAAATATTTCAAACTTACCATTAAAATAAGGAAGAAAATTCATACTTAGCCCAAATGAGCTTCAAGTTTTTAGAACAATAAAAAGGATACAAATGTGTAAATATTTATGCACTTCTTCAACATGTTTTAAGTCTAACATGTGTTAATATTTTACAGTACCGTCTACTGGTTCACTTAAACTTTTAAATACCAGGAAGTGATAAACAAAAACACAGTGCTGTAAAAATATAAGGTTTAAACAGGGTTTTAGGGTTGACAGTTACTGAGCAGTCTGTTACATTTGTCTAAATGAGAGAGTGGGAGAGCAGTTGAAATCAGCTGACTTTTAGCTGAAATAGGCATGAACAAACACAGCTACACCCAGAAGGATGATGGCGTTGGCATTGACCACGTTCCTCCATAGAGGCACCTCTGAGGTGTCTGTTAGCTTCTTCTTCAGTTCTTCCTCCTCTTCTTTAGTCAGCTTGGGGGCTTTCTTGGTTTCCAGGCCACAAAAGCACATCACCACTTTCTTCAAGAAGCCAGGCTCATCATCTGCAAAAGAAGAAACAAGAAAAAAAAAGTTTGCATGTGTTTGTTTATATGCATGAATGCATATTTACTGTGTTATATTTTACTCTGCTGCGTGTGTCAGCTCATTACCGTCGGAGTCCACACTGTTGGAATCTTGGTTTTCTGCCCAATCATCCATCTCAAGGTCGACCCTCTCCTCTGTACAGTTCCTCAGGCTCCAGCACAGTCGATACAACTAGTCAAACAGCAAAAACATGGTCAAAAATATAATCAGAAAATGTATCATTTTATTTGATTAATAACTGATTAAACACAGCTTAACAAGGAGACTCAGCAGAGTTTTAAATTTCAAGGATAGAGCAGGTTAAATTTCTATACTAGACCAGAAGAGGCTGGTAGAAGCTGAAGGATGAGCACAGAGGGAAGGTGTGTTAGGTGGCTCCAAGATAGAAGAAAAAAGCAGGTGTGTAGAAGCAACTTTAAATGTAGGGACTATGGCTGGTAAACGGAGAGAGCTGGCTGATATAATGGAGAGAACAAAGGGAGACCTGCTCTTGACCTGCTCTTGTCTGCAATGATGGGGTATTTTCAAAAATGCTGACGGTTTTTCCTCACTATTCTAATTGGACCTTAGAAATGCTGCAAACAATTCCTGTCTATAACACTAAAATCTGATTACTATAAGCACTGGGTAGTCAGCTTGCACCAAGAAGCTTAACAACTTCTGCAGCTGAACTGAACAAACTTTAAAGAATTTATTCAACTTTTGTTGATCAGTATGAAGAGAATCACTAAGAAGGAGATCTACTTGAGTGCATCATGTTTCATAGTCAACCTCACTAGTGGGCCAAGGAGTGTGGCCAGCAAAGGTGCGTGGTTTGGTTTGTGTTGACCAAGAGCTTCTGGATCTGAGGTGGGTTTAGTAGAATGAAATCAATATTAACAAGGTCCACCACAGCCCTGGAAGGTGCAATGTAGGTAGGCTCATCATGATCAATAGTTACAGTGTCATGGATGGAGGTGCAACGATTCTTGGCTAGGTGTTGTTGTGAGTGTTGAGGTTATGTTGAGCTTCTTGGACTGAATAACACAAAAAACCTGCTTTACCACTACCTCGCACCTAGTTCTTCAAAGTATCTATGAACCAACTTATTGCCTATGTATTCCCGAGCTATGGCTTAAGTGGTGCTTCTAACAGACATGTAAACAGCAGCACCATCAGGGCTTGGTAGGTCACCAAAGATCTGGATCAGCACTTGACCATATTTTGCTGGTTTGGTTCATCCGAAATATTTACCATTAGCTGATGAATATTATCAATGTGCTCATCTATGTAAATATCTTCAGTGTCAATGACATAAATGGATAATTGGCTATTTTACTTCACAAATATCTGTGTCCAATCAGAACCTAGATTCACAAAGGCAATTGTCAATTGTTGCTGTGGGATACCAAGAAAAAACAAACAAATAAATACATAATGGAGTTCATGTAATGATGGATATCTGTCAGACTTGGCTCAGCTTCATAGGACATAAAGCTGCATGTCTGACTTCTCACTCCAGTTTTCCACTGTGTGGGGAGACACAGCAGTGTGTCTCTCATCAGCATGACGGGAGCGACAGAGAGAAGAAAGTTCCACGGCCAAACAAGGCTACAAACATGATAACTCTATGTCACTGATGTGTAATCAATGAACATTAAATCTCATACTCTATCAAATAACTTGGGTTACACATAAAACAATATATAGGCGCATTGGTAGTTTAGTGTCTTCTAGTGAATGGTCACACTTGGTAAATTAAATACTTACATGTTTGTCTTCAATGGGTTTGGTCATGAGAGACACTGCCAGCATGACGATGCAGGAGATGACAAACAGAATGATCCCAAAGTAAAGGTAGTGAACTCCACATATGATAGTGGGACAGTTACTGGGGACAGCACAGCTACCTGTCCCATAAACAAACTCAGCAATCATCCTGCTCATGCCAATACACAGCCCAATTATGAGGCCATAAAAGGCTCCCTGTGGAAAGAAAGAAAAAGGACAAACATGACTTTAGATTGAAAAAAAGGTACAAAGTTACAAAACAGTAATATGGTAATAGATACCGAAATATGTATGTATATATTATTGTATTTGAAGAAATAATTTTTGATAAATTGATTGAATCAGTGCTACAGTTGGCTACATTTTAAACAGGAAGCTGGAATCATGATTCCCACAGTGTTTTAACATCCCTACTAGCATTTGTAGCTCTTATTAGCTAACATGCACCCTGTGTTTAATATGTACAAATACAAAATACAAAAATAGTGTCTAAAAAAAGTAATGGGACAGACAAGAAGAAATGTTTACCACTCTCGCCCAAGTGTAATACTATTTTTTTGGCCGGGACCTGCTGGGATGTTACTTATTTTAAGCTGATTCTCCACACATAGAAAGTGAGTATTTATGTGGAAACCAGAGATAACTATAAGACAATGAAATTTTGCAATTTTATTATAAATACAGACTTCAAAAGCAGGGTCTCATAATCTTTCTGACTTGCTGAGTTTTAAGTAGTAAGTGTCTCTCAAGTTATCACAGGGATGAATGGCTCATGGTTGCCTAGCATTTACAGCAATGTTAAATTTTAATCTGTTGGTTTTACATTTCAATCATGAAGTGGATTTTTTTAAATAATTAAACATCTTAGTTGAACCTAGTTGAACTTCTTCAGTGGCTGTAGGCAGTAATAACTAACTTTGCCAAGAAGCACTCTGACAGCTCTATTTTATTCACAGACCATCTACTAAGCCAAGCTAAAAGCTACTTATTTTTCTGTACAGACTTATGGATTGTTTTAATCATTTCTCCCTAACACTCGGCAAACAGATAAATTGTTTTTCTTAAAAATTAAATTAAAAAGTTTGCTCTTGATAACATTTTCCCGACTAAATCTCAGATGTATGTGAAGGATTCTGTCAGTGCATAAAACTAGACTGAAGATCAGATTTCTTTTTTATGTCATGAAAAAACAAACAAGCAAACATTAAATCAAGGAGGCAACTCACAGTCTCATTGATGCGTTTGCAAAAAATGGCAAGCAAGAAGACAGCTGCAACAGGTGGGGCAAGGTAACTGGTGATGGATTCAGTGTAGACAAAGAGCTGACCACTTTGGGATGACTGCACCATAGGAATCCATGCTATGCTCACACCAATCAGGGCCAAGATAAACACTCTGCACATAATTAAAACAAATGCAATCAGTAGTCAACAATTTAGACAATGATTATGTCTGACGCAATGACAAAAATGTGTTTTACCTTCCAGCAATCATGAGTTCCTTCTCACTAGCAGTGCGACGGATCTTAGTGTAAATGTCCATGGTGAAGAGAGTACTGGCACTGTTGAAGATAGAGGTAAGGGAGCTCATCAAAGAGGCCAGCATCACAGACAGCATAAGACCTCGCAAGCCTGAAATAGAGTAACAGATTAAAAAGTAGAAATATAAAAAAGGCTGCAATTATTAACAGTCCATAAAACAAAGGTCACCAACCCTTAGGAAGGAGTTCCACGACCAGTTTCGGATACGCAATGTTGCTGCAGCCCACTCTGGTCCCACAATATTTTTCACATTCGTCTGGATCCACACATGCCACCACATCTAGATTAAAGGCAACAAAATCATGGTATGTCAGTTTATTGCTAAAAATTTCATGCATGAAGTTTTAATAAACCAGTAAGTTTGCTACAAAAGTTACAGGTAAGAGACTCTTAAAACCACACACCACACTCACCTGGGTACAGGATCCTGCTAATCATCCCGGGGTAAACCATGAGGAACATGGGCAGCAGCTTCAGGTAACCACATAGGATACAACCTCCTTTCACATGAGAAAGATTCTTGGCAGAGAGGCAGCGCTGCACAATCACCTATAATTAGGAAACAATGGTAGTGCAATGCAGTGGTGGAAAGCAAGTATTGTACTTCTACAATATTGGAGTGAGCTGAGAAATCAGAAAGCAAGTAACTCACAAGGAGGCACTGAATCTTCAAATACTGCAATAACCCCTACAACCCCAAAGGGTGTGCTCTTTTATTCTGCATTTAAAAACATGCTAACACTGTGCTTCTAGGAGGTTAGTAACCCTGCACAGAACTTATAACTCGTGATATAAGATCTCTTTTCCATCTTAAAGAACAACTATAACTCTAAACAGACCTGCAGCATGGAACAAACTAAAAGCTACATAACCATAACAGTAAACATAATTTTCTTAAATTCAATATTAAACACAGTGTTCCAGAGGCATACTCCCAACATCCTGCACAGCCCTCTAGGTGGTTAGCTGTCCCCAATAACCCACATGTCCATGTCAAAATCTTTGAGATGTTCAGGATGTTACACTGTCCTCAGTAGTCACAAGTTGGGTTGAGGGTCTAGAGTTGCTGCTATGGTTTCTTTCACTGATGGCATCTGAGTAAGAATGCTGGTCTTCAGTTGGCTTAAGACCTAGTGCATATTTCCCATCAAGTTCTTCACTGGGATGTACATTTCATTCATAAATAGGCCCTGGACTTGCAGTTTTGTATTTGTATTATTAACGAATGAAAGACCGGCTTTCCACTCGACATCTTTGGAATGTACTTGCCTTTCTTCTCACAAAACTCTTGCATTTCCCACTAAACATTGGCTTGGCATTATTTTACATTTCAGTTATTGCATGTTTTGCTGTTTTTGTGTTTTGTGTGAGATATAGGCCACACTCGTGGAAGTGGAGATTCCACTCTAGTCCAGCTGCCATCTATTTGGAGTTGAGTACAGGGAGTAGTTGATTGGTAATCATTTTAGCCCTTCTCTAAAGAGGGGAGAGAAAACAGGAAAAATGGCTTGTTCTTTTTTCTTTTTTTTTTAGGACACAGTTTCACCAGGGACGCCAGTTGAAAGTGGAGACTCCAGTGAGAGCTAGCCAGGGAGGTTGCTTTTAAAATAATCAAATAACACTGGAGGGAGGATCTGTTTTAATCTGTTTGATGTAGATTTGTTGTGATAAAAAGACTGGATTGGAAACTGTTGATGTCCCAAATTCAAGGAGGAAAGGCCTACTCTGGGATTAGGAGGTAACCAATGAGAGGAAATTGTTCAAGACTTGCAGAGGAAGAGCTTGAGGGTTGAAATCCCTGGATCTGGTGTGGAAACCTGCTCCCTGGTGTGGCATATGTGGATTCCTGCCTCCTGTACCCACTTTGGAGAAGGCCTACCATCCTCTCACCCGGGCAGTGCAGCTAGAGTTAATTCTGGGCAATTAATGGGGGATATTTATGGCCGGATTCTCTGTCGCATCACCGCCAGTTCGTCAACCCACCTAAGTTGGTAACAGGCTCAAACTCTAGCTCAAGATCCAAGTTCCTTGTATGCTTACCTTGTCGTCTTCTTGCCTAGCTCTGCCAGCCCACTACACCACGACACTACCACTAAGATTCACCTTTTTGGATTCTGGACACAAACCCTCTCAGGATTCTCAGCCGCACTCCAGGGAGTACCACCAACCGCACTACCTGCCCTCCTGCCATCACTACCCCATGCAGGGGCCTAGAAAACTCAGGTCAGACCTCCTAAACACTCCTCTGCCACCCACTCGGACCTCTGCCTCCCCTTCCAAGCCTCAGCCTCCTGTCCAAGTAAGCCACTCCTTCTCAGTATTCACTATAAACTCTGGCCCAACCCATGCACCCACTAACACCTCTCTCCCTCCAGTGCACTCCGTGAGCACCACGCCACCAGTCACTGCTTATTTAATGTTCCTCAGGCTATCACGCCAGTCTAGTCCTTATTTTCCCTGTGTAGTTGTAGATAAATCTTCTTTAGCTCAACTATTCTGCCTCCGCACTTCATCCCGCACTTGAGTCCAGTTCGGGTACAGGCTTCTGGTCCCCATGACACTTACTAAAAACACAAGGCCTGATAAGGCTAACAATTATAATCATGCCGACTGTGGGCCTTGAATTGCAGGCCAGAACTGTGTCTTCAGCCATTAGTCGCTGAGAGTTGCAGGCTCTCTTGTATGTCCTGACCATTGCCAATTCTCAGCCTTTTGCAAGTTCTCTGCTCTCATTCCTTGCCTTCATTGACCCTTGAGCCATAGTGTAGGCCCTCTGTCCTCACTCCTTGCCTCCAATGACCTCTCTCTTCTTTCCTGAACTCTCAGCCTTTTGGAGAATCTCTGCTTTCCCTCCTAGCCTCTGATGGCCATTTAGCCTTATCGCAGGCTCACTCTTTCTCCTGGCCTCTGTCAGTTTGCAGCCTTAATGTAGACTGTGGCCTGGCATCCAACAGCTTTCCAACCTTATCACACGCTCTTTTCTTTCTACTCACCTCTGTGAACCCACAAGCCTTACCACAGGCTAGTTTCTCTTTCTGCTTACCTCTGTCAAACTTTGAGCTTTTATCACAGGCTTATTATTTCTCCTGCTTCCCTCTTTCCTGCATCCTTTAAATCTCAGTGCTGTCATTCTGCCTTTATGATTCCTACTCATGCCACCCAGGTTCTCCTCATCTCTGCTTCACCCTGGTCACGCAAAGCTCAATTCAAGACTCCATCTGCATTTTCACCACCTTGAACTTGAATTTCGTACAATTGATCTCTCTGTACAGGATTTGAGTCTAGTATGGATATGTGAACACATTGGGGCAATCAGTTGAACGTATCTCGGTTTTTGACTACAGACTGGTTGCTAAAAACTACAGTTGAGCTTCCCAGTGCTCATTTGCTTAACTCACCTGATCAGTACAAAAGTACCAGATAGCCTGAATAGTGAGTCCAAACACTAGACCAGGCCATGGGAGGTCTGCTGTAACTGGATCCCTGAAGATATGGAAGGAGTCTGGCCGGGGCTCATAGCACTTTGCACTGAAGTTACCGGTGATTGAGGGGACAGCTTGCATGTAGAGTTTCTCGAAGTTTTCATATCCCTTCACTTCATGAAAAGCTGAGGAAAATAATGTGCAAGTTAGATCAACTTTTTTTTTTTATTTTTGCAATTTCCAACAAATAATTTGCATGTAAAATATTTCATATTACCAAAGCCCATCAGAATGAATGATCCAATAAGCATGATAAGGGTTTGTAAAGTGTCTGTATAGATCACTGCTGCCAGTCCACCTGGGATAAAATATGTGATATTATCACTCCGTAAAAATCTTCACTTTGTCTGTTGAGAATTTATCAGCACTAATATACATAAAAATATCTTCTTCCAATAACTTATTGGAAAGAACAAAATTCAACTCGTCGTGTCATTATGTAACTACTCATTCTGTAAGACTTGTAATTGTGGATGTGTTGTTACAAAACAGCAACAGAAGGCCAATTAAGGCTTAACATAGTCCATGGGCAATCAACCATAAAACAGCAATGAAGAAAGAGCGATTGTATGTGTATGTGGTGTGTGTCTACATCTTCACGTATGGCCTTGAGAAGCCTTTACCCCCAGTGATAATATATTTTTGTAGATAATACTTCTTGAAGTATTTCATGAAAATGTCTGTTTAAAGGTTCAGTAAAATATTTTTTTTCCTGTGTACAAACCTGTGACAGTGTACAGTGCCGTTATTGCTAGAAGTGCAATAACAGCGAGGTAGATATTCAACCCAAGCGCCTGCTGGATAAAAATTGCACCAGACAAAATATCTGCCTGCATTGGGAAACAAAAAAAAATGTAGGATTTCATTTAGGACCATCCAAAAGCGGTACAATAGAAATATTTTCTGCTTTCCTTTCAGGAACTTACTGAAATTTTGGTGAAGACATACAAGACAAGAGAGAGAAGAGAGAGATAAATGCAAATGCGCTGTCCTCCGAACCTCTTCTTCAAGTACTCAGGCATGGTGATAATCTAAATACATCCACAAGACACGAGATTGTACTCATTAGTCATTGCTTATTTAGAAAGGGGAATTAAATATATGGAGGCTTAATCAGCCAAAAATCCATTTGTTTACCCCAGCTCTAATGTAGATGGGCACAAAGATCCATCCCATAATAACGATCACAAAAAGAGCCTGAAACACACAAACATGAATAATGAATAAATACTCAGGAACCCTGTTTCCTTTTATCCTTTTTTTCTCTTCACAATGGAGCAATAATTAAAGTCGATAAACTATGAGCTGACATGAACTGATAGAGTATCAGAGGCAAGAAATTCTTCTATATAACAAGTGATAATGGATAACTGGCTCAGGAACAGTTACTCACATTCCATTCAAATCCACCAATGGCAATTCCTGAAGCTGCGCCAGTACCAGCAATTCCTACAAAATGGACACTGCCAATATTGCTGGCAAACAGCGATGCTCCGATCTGTGGAGAGCACAGTTCAATCTGTCAGTAGGTCCATTTGTAAATTAGGAAACCTAAGAATTCATTCAAGACTCCACTAGGTTATGCTTTTTATGCTAGCTCACATACTCAATATAGTCTAAATACTAAATAATTTGCACGCTTGATTACTCAGAAGTAGTGATGATGTTTTGTTAACCTCCCATAATCTCATAAATCATATTTATATGGGACTTTACTAGTCTTAATCTCAATTCAAAACTAGACTAATAACCAAAGCCATTCATAAAACACATTTAGCAGATATGGGCTCGACTTAAATTATCCAGTTTGACAGACAGTGAACAGAATGAGAACGAGAATGCTTTCGACTCAGATACTTCTTTACTTTGGTCTGCATCTTCAGTTTACAATGTCATGTTACTTTGATTTTTCTGTACATGGTATCCTTTATCCATTTTCTTCTTTGTCTCTCCTTTCTCTTTTTTTGTTAAATTAAACATAACCTTCAGTAGCATTAATCCTCATAACAAGTTAGCAAACACATGCTAATATATATATGCCGGAGGTTTCTTCCTGTTAAAAGGGAGTTTTTCCTTCCCACTGTCTCCAAAGTGCTTGCTCATAGGGAGTCATATGATTGTTGGGTTTTCTCTGTATGTACTATTGTACAATATGAAGTGCCTTGAAGCGACTGTTGTTGTGATCTAGCGCTATATAAATAAAATTTAATTGAATTGAATATAGTCTTGGTAGCCGGGAATCGGTCCGCCAGGACCACCGCTCCTGGCTGCCGCCCGACTCACATTGCACCCGACCCCTACGGTGCCTCCAGCGGGTGGTGGGCCTGCCGGAAGATGGGCCCATGTCCCTTTTTCGGGCTGTGCCCGGCCGAGCCCCATGGACTAAGGCCCGGCCACCAGACGCTCGCCCTCGGGCACCCTCCCCGGGCCTGGCTA
>VUQR01018194.1:0-25778 GCA_015108515.1 Hemichromis elongatus | reverse complement strand
GAGCCACAGCCATAAACGGTAAACATGAAGATGAAACCAGGAGATGTCCTTATTGAATCATCAGAGCTGAACAGTGATGGAAACAGGTTTACCTTTTAGGTGTCATGCATGAGTTGAAGGGAAGTTATGAACTGTTTCTGAGAGACAAATAACACCAGGATCCTTTTCTACGTATCTGACAGCTGGTAACTGTGCAGGGGCGGATCTAGCAAAGTTTTGCCAGGGGGCCAGGTAGGGCATTAACAGGGAAAGTGGGGCACAAAAAAATATTTTTATTTCTTATTCTCATTTAAAATGTCTAGTTTAAAAATAATAATTATCTGAATCTTAAAACCAAAGTGTTCATCTGATCTAAATTGTAGAGAAATCCATTATTGTATGTAGTAAAAAATAAGTTTAATATATACCCTACCCTACTATAAGCTACAGTACTTTTTCCTTTAGGAAGGTACCATCTGTGCAGTCTGCAATTCTGTTGAAGAAAGATGTTTAATCTATTCAATTATTGTAGAAAAATAATTGATTTCTGTGCATTTGTTTTACACATGCATTAAATTAAAGTTGATTACATCGATTGAGCATCATGAGGCGGAGGGTTACTTTTTTTTTTCTGGGAATTGGCAACCCTATTAGTTAGGTTGTTTAATATTTCCACTAATTACTGTTTAGAATAGCAGAATAGGGAGGATGGCGTGGGTTTTAGTTTATTAGATTGATACATATATACCAACAAGACAGTGTACGTCACTGTCACAACAGCATTTGTTTTCATTCACTTTTCCTATATACCTGGTGAGCCGCTCTCTAGTCAAAATGTCTGGGCTGATTTTTTGTCCTAGTCCAGCCCTGAGTCAGAGCCATAGAAACATATAAAAGTTAATAGAGGTGGACAGATTGTGGTCACCTTGTTGGTGTGAGAGAGTTTTAGGTTTAAGGCTATTAGAGATGCAGTGTACATGAATGCACATAATAACACTGTTCATGTAATAACATTATCCTGTAAAGTGATTTTAGTCGTTGACAAAAAAAGAATAAACTATTTTTAGCCCACATTTGATTTAGTTAACAACAATTTCTTGCTGTGATTTTGGCCTTAAGATGCTTTGGTTTTTACAACTTATGTGTATTAGTTGGTGCATGGTAACAAATTGTTGAAATGCACCTGCTAATAATTAACCTGCTAATGAAATTAGCAGGTTAATAATAATAATAATAATAATAGATAAAGTACAGAAAGAACGTTATGCAAACCGTCTGCAAAAGCTTAAGTAGCAATTCGTGTAAAAATGGAAAAAGTCCCAGTTAAATTAGAAATATGACCATAACCTTGAGCACAGTTTCTGACTAATACTTGAATTGTGGCATTGCAGACGATCGATGGATGCTTCGATATCCCATTAGCTCATCAGTCATTCGGTTGGATGAGCTAAAAAAACAGGACGGCAGAGCAAGTAAAACCACAGTATTCCTAGTCTATTGGTTTACATTAAGGATATATTTAAATTTATGAAAAAGCTAAAACCATAAGTTATCGTTTGACGTTTCCACTGAGCTCTCTGGATAAGTGACACTTGAGGAAATTTTAAAGCACGTGCTTCCTGTGTTTTAGCACCATAGTACTAATAATAGCAAGATTTTAATTAATACTGGCAGTTTTACTTGTGCCTAATCAAAATTAGAAATTGGAGAGTATAATAGTCTTATAAAAATGAGCCACTGACACTAATGTTATTGGAACTGTTTTTAAAACCCATTAGTGTGATGGCCTAGCGTCAATAGTTGCTGTTTGGCCTGCTAAAAAGCTTACACAGACGCCTGATCATGTGAATTCAGTCCATGAGTGAGGTAAACAGAGTCAGGGATTTGTATTTAAAATAAAAAGGGTGGAAAGAGAACGGGGTTCTCTTTCCTCCCATCTTGAAGGCTGGTGCCTTTTAGCCACCCAGAAAGCATTTAATTTGCTATGATTTGATTGATTTTGAGTTATTCTTCTGGGTGGGCACCTTCATTTGTTTGTTTGCTATTAATAAATGCTGACTTAGCCAAAGTTGTTTTAACATGGCTCTCTCTTCTTTGCTGAGTCCTGAACCAACCGGGCGAATCACTATCAAATTTGCAACAGAAATGAATGAATGAAAAAAATGCTGCAAGAATTCCCTAACCTCTACAGAACATGTTCTGTGCTCTGAAAACTTGGATCCAGGCTTTTTTTTTATAAAAGAAGAAGCAAGAACAGACCGCAGGGTGGAAAAAGGTAAATCATAGGCTTAGTACATCTTAAGTGCATCTAGCTGGTTAAAAACCAGAAAAATCTACTTAATGATGACATTTGAAGACTTTAATAGCTTTTTGTTATTCATTAGTATCTTGATGAATAACAAATTAAAAACTTTTGCTGCATCAGGAGTCTTTAAAATCATTAAGGCAGGACCACCAATCCATAGATTCAATTTTCTATTACATAAATTTTGTTCGATATCATTATCCTGCATGGCCTTGAAATATTATGGCCTTTTGCATTCCCCGATTAAATAATTTAGCATGATTTAACATGGCAATTAATTACCGAGACAGCGCGACTGACTGTCATATGGGCGAAAAGGTCAATTTCACCTGGCCATACGGAGAACTCTGCTTTTAGCTGCCTATCACTCAGCATTGGGGTAAAATGAGGACAGAGGATATTGCTGGAGGAACATTTATATTTTATCATCCCGCGTTTCTTTATATGACTCAGGCACTTTGCGCATATGTAGTGAGCCTGTGTGATAACAGATATATTGCAAAAAAATCGATTGAATTATTTATCTAGGAAACACGTAAAACTCTAAATCCAAGCATCAAATCCAGCCCTTCACAACTTGTCATCTGGCCTACCTTTAAGCTAACCTACAAGCTAACAACCTTACCCTGTGTCACAAAGATACAAATCCAATGCTGAAGCTAGAAGTTGTGTACTACAAAGTACGTCTTCGCTGAGCATAAAGAGAGGACCATGTGTATCCACTTCCCAAGAAACAATCTCCTATTGTCATTGTGAAACTACATGCCAGCAAAGTTACAGAGCCATGTAGGGGGTACAGAGGCTTCAAACAGTCACTGCCTAAAAAGAGACAGACAGCTACAATAATGTGATTTTACAAGCTAAATCCCAAAGTGATAGAGCTGTAAAGGCAAGCTTCATAATAGAAGAGACAAGCCATTTAGTGGAGGATCTTCACACACAGCTACTGAGCTATCATGTCAAGGTCTGCGAAATAGACATTACACTTGTAGAAATATGTGCAAAAACATAAATAAAGATTTATTTATTTTGCTTACACCAGAATGCAGTTTGTTTGACGAAACAGTATTATGGTTAGGCAACATGTGGAACAATTTATGTATAAGAAAGCTCTATGGGACCCCTGCTTTAGAAAACATCAGCATGTTGACTGAAGTACACAACTCAGACAGATGGGAGGTTGAGTATTTTCAGACTTAAGTCTGAAAATGTAAGCTGTAGCTTTACGTAGCCCATTAACCTGAGTCTGTCCTTATGTCCTAAGAGTTCTTGGCTTAAATCACTAATAGATGATAGCTAAAGCTACATGGCCTGTAAAATTTTAATTTATTTTATTTTTATTTTTTAGTGAAAAAAGTATCAGGCCTAGCACAGAACCCTGTGGCTCTCCATGATCATCTGTGTGTGAGAAGGACTCATCAGCTATATGAAAAGAAAAAAACAAATCTATTGGGTAAGTGTGATTGAAACCAGCACAATGCACTTCCTTTAATGTCTAGAGTCCTAGTATTAGTTATTCTCAAAGCTAACGCCGAGAAAAGCGAATAAAGATGAGCCGTTTCTAAAGCTTCTCTACTTGATCATACATCTGCCAGCTCTGTATGAAGACTGTTTTTTTTTCTTCTTTTCTTTCTGATCAAAACTTTATTTGTAAAGAAGCTCATTAAGCCATTACTACTGACAGTTAAAGGAATACAAGGCTCAAGAGAGCTGTGACCAACAGAGCTGTGCTATACCCTCAGGTCTATTTTTATTTTCTGTTTCTGTTTGCCTTCTCTCAGCCAATCAGCTTCTACTCCTTGTTCTTCAAATCCTGCCTCAAAAATCATCATGCATTCCTCCTCCTACTCTCCATCTCCACCTCATTTGTAATGTCCAAGACGTCTCATTCAAAATCTCCATCAGCCATCTGCTTCCTCTGCTCCACCACCAGCTTCTAGACTCCAGGGGGTCCTGTCACTATCTCCTACTGTCATCTGGGACTCTGCTTTATGATGTCGCTTCTAATCAGTCTAACTTCCAAAATACTTTCGTTTGCATGGTCCATTTCTGCTTATTGTGCTTGCACTACGCTCTGAAAAAATTATGACGTAAATTTTAATCAACACGTCACAAGCAAGTTTTAGAGTATTTGCGCACGTACACACGCAAAATAAAACAAACACCTTAGTTAACTGTTTTCTTGGAAACTAATATAGATATAATCATTGCGTTAATCTGATTATTATGCATTCTTTTACCCCAGATCAATACGGGTCACATAAGTAAAAAACATTTAGAGTGAGCGATACCTTTTGTGTTTGTCAGCGGTGAGGCTTTTCTTGTTGGCAGTTCCATCCTGTTGCAGAGCCTTTTCTAGTGAAAGTGGTGTGTCTCGTATTTGTAGAGACATCACTAAGGTATCCTGACTGACAGGCAGTGTTTCCTCATCTCCTCCTTGTTGGCCAAGGTGCTGTTTGGCATAGTCAAAACCTTGGACTGGCTGATAGACAAGTTGGGTGAAAATACAGAGTGACAAAAAGTATAGCTGAAGTGAGAGGAATTTCTTTTTTTTTCTTTCACATACCTCTTGTCAAAAAAAGTAACCATTTCAACCAACACAGAACTATACTGCCCAGAACAAGTGTTTCAAATATCTCAGTATAGCTAAAATACACAGTGCATATTTTGATGTCCAAAGGATTTAGGGAAAAGAAGTGGGGATTACTGCACCGCTGTGCCTTTAAAAAAGATAAGCACAGATTTAACTGAGGCCCTTTTTCATGTTCTTCCAAATTCTTGTCAAATACATGACTTGCAGTGGGCGGTGACAAAAATGGGATTTGCAGACTTTCACAGAAATACAGCAATAAAGTTATATATTAAAAAATGTTTGAGGGCAAGCAAGAAAAGGAACAGGCTTCTATCTAACACTTGAAGTCAATATGCTAGAAAAAAAAACAGTAATGGCCAAAATACTTCAGTCCCACTCACTAATACATATACATACGTTAAAATATTTAGGACCGCTCTCATCACGCTGTCATATATTGTCAGACACACATCAGTGCCTCAAAGTAACCCAGACATGGTGCAAAATCGCAAAGTGTGACACTCTTCTGAACATCCATCCTCTCTCTGCTGATAGAGCATACACACACACACCAACACACACGCAGAGAAACGATTTTCACTGAATCCTGTCTTCTCACTAACTGAAACCACTACTGTTGCTGGTTTCAAAAGAGAAAACTCTAACAAGGGTGTGTGATGAAACAAGTTGGCTGGCTGACACTGAGTAATGTAGAAGAGCTAGCACAAGACACTCATTTAAATTTCACCTATCTGTAGCTATCGTTGAGTAATTGAGCGTTTTTACATTACTTATTAGAAGGAACTAGATAGTCTTTCACTAAAGAATTTTCATAACATTAAGTATTTCATATTTTATGGAACTTAGCTGGTATGTTGTTTTTATTTTACATCATAAGTCTTTGCAGCACCCATGTGTATAATTGGCGTTCTGAACGTTGCTTTTGCAGTCTAATATTGAAGATTTTATTGCTTTCTCACTAATGAAATTTCATAAATAAGACAGTGGGATGTTTTGAGAGTTATACTTTGCATCTTCATGTATCTACAGTGACGTATGTCAGTCCAAAAATGACACATATTTAGCTAGAGATATTAGGTAATTGCAGAAACTTTGGATGCAGCAATAATTAAACCAGTTTTCCATTTTCTCTACAGAAACTAGGCAATTGTGAGCATACACACAGATACAAGCATTCATTCTGCTGGTAAACCATTCTTTGCAAGACTTAGTCTTTCAAATTTGTCATGTGGTGACTGCTATAGTATAACAACTACAGGCATTGCTATTCTTTTATCTAGGGAAATCTCATTGTTGCAGGTTTGATATTCAGAATTCCTGGTGTATCCTTAGTTTTCATCAGCACAGCAGGATTTATTACAATATATAATAGCTGCTGTCTGCCCAAAATCCCATTCAAATCCCACTGCTGGCACAGCTGAGCCTTGAAAATGAAAACACAGATCAGTAATGAGAAGGAATACAGAGAAATAGATACCTGGTGATAATAGCCCACATCTCTCCGGTACGCCATCTAAAAGCCAGAGAAAATGTTTTAAACAGCATTTGTGTGATTTGGGTTTGCGTTCAGAAGTGACTAGGATTCTGCTAATGCATTAAAAGAGGGCACTGAAATGGGATATTGCAGATACTGTGGAATAAAATACAGAAAACACAAAGTCAGAAAGAATAACAAACAAACAGTCGCTGACATGTCCCAGCATCACCGACCCTGATCACACAATGACAGATGTCAGACATCACACAATCTGTAGTCTGTAGCTGCTAAATAAAGTGACAGACTCGTCATCTCTTAATGTTGCATCTATCAGAAAAAAAAAATCCCTGAACTCAAGGTCTTCACGTCTTTGTCTAGCCAAGAATCCAAACCTTTAAATTAAGACAAGCAGCAAATCGTCACGAAGCTTGAAAATATCTTTAAACAATGAATTCATTATCAAAATATAGCTAAAAAACAGTTTGTCAAAGCTACAGTAGATGAAAAAGACAAATACCTTAGCTCGAGGATTAAGGTTACCGATGGCATCAGCTTTGAAGTCATTCTTATTCTTCCTGCACAGCACAGCTGTGATGATGATAATAATGAGTGTTACTACGGAGATCGGCGCCAAAACAGCAGCGATTATCCAAAGGTTATTAGGAGGGTTCTTGACGACAGCTGAAAAAAATGTAAATAAGTTGTTGATTTTTTAATTTTTTGTTGTTTCTTCAATTTTTTTTAAATGTTATGACTTTATCATCTAGCAGGCTCTAAATGATTATCATTTGTACTCTGATTTGTTCATTAAAATATAATGGAGTCCTCAGCATGTTGTATTGACAAAACATGAAGAATCACTCATTACACTGCAGCACTGCATACAGCTCAAGCTGACATACACTGCGCCTCATTCAGCTATTGCAGGCGACAATCCAATGCATAGGAGAATGCTGCATGCCCCCTCCCACCCCTGCCACCCACAAACTCTGTCTCACCCTTTTTCCCCCCTCGTCTCTTCTCTTAGCAGCAAGCTGCACTGTAGCCCAAACAAACAATGTCCCGCTGGGAGCATTTCAGAGAGATTAGACAGCAAAGAGCTTTCTCAACCTTTTCTTCTATGTCTCTCACCACAACACCAGCTTTCCTTTTCCAAACTCGGCATGAATCATGTGCTTTGGTTTGCCTGCCTCTGTGTTTCTGTCACTTTTCCTAGCTGTCGAATGCTAGAAGGATGTTTTGCTTACGTTCTGCTTGCACCTGGACAAAGTAGCCCAGGGTGAGCGCCATAGTCTGAGAATCCACTGTGTTCAGGACCTTGGCAGTTGATGTGCCCAATAAAGGAATGCCATTGTGTTGGACATAGTAGGTCATCTCGGCCGGATTCTTCAACCCTGAAATCCGGCGGATGCTCACCATCTGATTGGGTATGAAAAGGGATGTGTGTGTGTGAACTACTGTACAATCAGGATAAACCTATTCAATGCTTATAATTCAAAAAGTACAACAAAAATAAAATCATGCAATTAGGAGAGTTTCTTAAGATGGAAAAACTCCATGAAAAAAGAAAGCACTTGTTGGGTAAAATATTCAACCTCTGACTTGTTTTGATGAGCAATTACCAGATGATGAGCTGAGAAGCTACCTAATTATCAGGGGTTGACCGCAAATAACCGTGCAAGCGTGTGCAGAAGTGCGTATCAAAGTGTACATCTTATGAAATATTCATACCGTTGGGAGAAAAAAAGCCCACAAAACAAATTTGACTAATCTGACTTCTGACATGCCAACGCAGTCAGGCAAAACATCAGAATGAGAATCTTAGATGACTGGCATTCCCTACAGGCTGCAGTGCCAGCTTCTTACCTGGACGGTGTAGCTGCCTACAGTCGTCGCTCGTCTAAAACGAGTACCCTGCTGGCCCGCCAACACAAACAACTCTGCCAGCCGCTGTTCCATTAGACTGGCGAAGCTTTGGTACTGTCCCTCCAGGCTAGCATTATCCACATCCTGGATCACTGCAAATGTAGTTGAAATAAAGAGGATGGCCCGATTGTTGTGAAGAGTAAAAAAATACATGGTTTGCAAGGACAGAAAGGAGTACAAAAGAAAAGACAGAGGCAGAATTAGAAATGTGTGTGTGCGTTGTATTATAGTGTAGCGTGCTTTGGAATTTAATTCAGCTTTCATTATTGGCATGACCGTGTTCAGTTAAAGTGTTGCCAAAGCACTGTTAATTCTGATATAAACTTATGAGACATTCAGAACCTTGTTATAAATAGGAAAAAGCAGAAAAGCTATAATTCTGGTTGTATCTCATCTGACTTTCAACTGACCCAAAGTGTCACTGGAGCAGGTGTAGAGCAACAGATTGTGATCTGAAAGACTCATTCAGTTTGACAACTTAGAGATATACAACAATGAATGAGCCACAACATTAAAACCCCTGCGAGCTGTCGCAAATACTATTGATCATCTCAGTACAATGAAATGTTCTGCTTGGACAACCTGGGTTCTGCCCCCTCCCTCCAAGCAGAACATTATACCCTTGCACTAAGATATAACTGATCAGGAAAGGCTTCAGAAAGTCAGCAATATGTGCAGTGAGGGAGCCTCTGCATTCTCCTGAATCCCAATCGGATAGAGCGCCTGCGTAACGTACCGGAATTACCCCAATTAATGGATGCCCCACCCACAGCAACCCACAGGACACAAAAGATCTGTTGCTAACATCCTGATGCAAATCACCATACGTGCCATGCTCACATCCCAGTAGATACAGTAACAGCTGTTTTAGCACTTTAGTGAAGGTCTGCACAATATTAAGCAGGTTGTTTTAATGCTGAAGCTGACCAGTGTATTGCTCCTCAGCCAATTTGGGCATTTAAAACCAGCCACAGAGAAAACATTAACTAGGACTCATTTTGTACTTTATTTCTCCTTTGGAATGAAACGGTTCATCAGTTCATTTCTTCAAGTTCCCGTGAATATTTTCAAAACTGTAGAAGCAGAATGATCCAAGAAGTCGTTTGACGACTGCTGTGCTGCATTTGAATATTGGTCAAATGATAAACATCGGCAATTCATAAGTAAATAATCCACTCACAAAGCAAGAGCAAAGCAGTATCAAAATCCATTTTTCAATATTATAGACAAAGGCTTTTCCAATTAGCTCTGATTTTAACAGCCAGTAAGCAAAGATATCCCTACCTGTAACGACCCAGAGGTCTCTGGTTGCTACTGAAGTGTTCAGATTGTGATATTCCATTGCTGCAAATACAACAAAAAAAGTTGAAAGGAAAGCAAAGTTAATGCCAACATATGATTTCCACACAGTAGTGTAGCCTACATTTGCCTTTACACGCCGAGATTTTACTATGAATGCTCTGTTGCACGATGTGACTTGAATATAATCGACAGGGGAAAAAAAACATATTCATTAATGCAAGTGTGAATGTATCATTTAGGTGGTGTTAATTTGGGCCAAACATACCAACACTTTTGAAGCCTTTGAAGAAAAAGGTACCGTAAGCCGTTTAAAGTTTGGCACATTTTGTGTGTTGATATCTCACTTTAAAGCCTCATTATCACTGAATGTCAGACAAATACAGAAGCAAGGGAAGCTTTAAGCAGTCTGAGCTCTGGTTGTCTCTGTGTTCTCTTACATCTATTTCCTGCCTGATTAAGCTGTTGTGCTAGAGACTGGTGCAGTGTTTTGGGGGAATGCTGTATCAGTGGTCTGTGAAAGCACACTCACAGAACTGTACACTCAGGCATGACAGGAGAGACGGGTGGGGGAGAAGGGTGAGAGGAATAGTAAGGGCTTTAGCAACAATAATGGATAAGGCTGTCAGCAAAATCAGCTCAGTGCTGTCTATAAGCTTCAATCATTTGCAGTATTAATCAGCAAGGGTTAGCAAGCTTTTGCGTGAACCTCTGCTGTTTACTGATGAGAACAAGGAATCCCAAATATTCTCCAACAAAAACCTATTATTAAAACAATTTTCCCTACTTTGTACCTTCACATGTAAAAAAGTTAAATGATCTAGAGGGGGTGTAAAAGAGCTGAACTCAGCAGTCCAGATTGCACGTTGGAACGCTATGAGATCGCGGGCCTTAGCTGTCAGAGCACAGCCTAAGGTAGCAGGAGAATCCCCCACAGTTAATTATTTACTGCAATAATTGGTTTTGAAGTGAGGAGGCAGCCGCTGCTAGCATATGCTTGCACCTCCTGTGAGCAGTGTAATATCACTAACTGTGAGGCTACAAAACAAACAAAATCCCTGTTACAGACTTCTGTCTTTAACCCCACTGTCTCTCTGGCATTTTCCTCCATGTCAGTATCCGCTCCCTCAGCCTGTTCTTTTTACTGAGACTGCCTTCCTCTCTTTCTGTGCTCAGCAACTGAAACAACATGCCTGTAGGCAACTTGATTTTCTAACTTAATTCAGGCTCAACACAAAGTGCTTTTTAGTTTAATGCTCACTACTGGAAATCCTATCTATCTTGATTTCAACAATGTGAAACACAAGACTGCTATCTATCCTCAGAGGCATTTAGGTCAGATCCCAGATTTTTCAAATTGGAAGAAAAATCTGGGATATTTTACGTTATTTTACCAAACGTAAAATATTTAACCTTACATTGTTTTCTTTCTTCTGCTCAGGACACACCAGGCTGTGAGCAGGGAAACATCTCTTTCTAGACAGGCACGTAGGTGCTTTTGGAGCATAAGAGCTTCGTTTTGCATTTTTAACTGTTAGAAGTAGTACAACCTTTGGACCATCTTACTTCTTAAAATTCAGTTTTAGAGACTTTTCTCCTTCCTAATACAGAGCAAGTACCTTCTTGAATAAATACTGTTATTTGGCTAACATGAGTACAGCACTGGTAAAACTCTATATATTATATATTGAAATAAAACCAAAAAAAACATGATAAAAAACTACAAAATTAACCAACAGAGAGGTCATAGTCTTTTTTTAGCCCATGTGGGAAGGAGAAAATGCAACTATCTTTGACTCATGACACTGAAAATTCATATATTTTGATAACAATTTCCTTTAACTTCCACAATGTCTTTAGACTTGAAGTTCAAATAAAATGTCCTATATAAAGTATCAGCTCTGGTGAAAGTCCAACAATTAACAATTTGTTAAACTGTCCACAATGTAGAAATATTTAAGCACTGAATCTGGTTAGAAACTATTACAATCAAGCTGGGGAGTCTTACTTCTGCTTGAATAGAAAGCTAGCCAGTGGTGCAGTTCCCACACATCAGCCTCTTTCAATCCACAGCTTGTCCTGTGGCTTCCTCTGTATTCCTGAAGTCTGCTTGACCCAGTGAGTCTTTAAATAGAATCTCTCCAGACCTGTTTGAGCTAGATAACAGGTTTGCTTACACTGGATTACATAATGCAAGCCGCTAAGGCCCATTTTGCACATATGATCTTTAAGACAATAATGCTACAGGCAAAGCATGAGCAGGGCATCAGTGCTCTCAGTATCAGCACGGGATGCCTTTAGGTTAGGAAACACACTTTTTATATGAACTTGTATTAATCAAAATGTAACTCCGACATGCACGAGAGAAAAAAGTGAAAAAGAGCCTCGATGTACGACTGCTAAAAAAGAAAGATCATTTCCTCTTCCTATGCATTTGGCTACTATCTGCAGGGGTCATTTACGATGACCGGGATGACTGAGAACCTTCACAGACATACTATCTGTAGGGGTTTCATATGGTAAATGGCCTGTATTTATATAGCGCTTTACTAGTCCCTAAGGACCCCAAAGCGCTTTACATTACAGTCATTCACACACTGGGGCGCACTGACAGAGGCGAGGCTGCCGGACACTGGCGCCACCGGGCCCTCTGACCACCACCAGTAGGCAACGGGTGAAGTGTCTTGCCCAAGGATACAACGACCGAGACTGTCGGAGCTGGGGCTCAAACCGGCAACTTTCCGATTACAAGATGAACAGCCAACTCTTTGAGCCACGACCGCCCCAAGCGTTTCAAGCAAAATGTGCGATGTAATATGACAGGTTGACTTCGGGGTACATGATGGATTATATCTAACTGTTGCTGATTTGCTTCTTCTGGTTAACACATTCTCAAGGTCCCATTGCTTTTGTTTACAAATACTGCAGCGCATCAAGGAAGCACAAATCCAGAAGCCAGTATGCAAAGTGTGGCTGATGATAGACATAGACTGCAGCACAAAAAATCTCCAGGCGATTTCTGGGTAAAATCCTGCTTCTGTGTGTGCGTCTGTGTCTGTGTATCGGAGTACTTCTGTTGCAGAACCTTTATTGTATATTTACTGTGAACTGGGTCAAACAAAACAATGAATCCCTCCTTTAAGGATTAATAACGTACCATAAAAATAAGTCTCATTATATTGCATGCATCTGAGGTCCATATCTACCATATCTCCATCCACTGAGCAGTTACACTAGGGATGGTAACAGGCTGCAATAGGACTCTACTGGGATTACTGTTTAGACTCCTGCTGATTCCCTGTCACTCTTTATTTTATTCCAAGTACAATGCTAACACAGATGGATGCTGAGTATGCCCTCAAAGGAGGCTAAGATGAAAGGCAGAGGCTTAGTTGTGTCTTTTCATCAACTTTCTTTAAATGACTCAAATGTTAAAAAAACCCCAGCTGTGATTGTAATAGCATAAGAAGAGTCAAAAACATCCAATTACTGAAAAACTGGATGTCAGTCAGGCTTAGCGAAGAAATTTATGATTTTTGCCAATGCCTGGAGAAGCTTTTTGAGTCCATGTGAACGCAAAAAGCTCAGAATGCATTAAATTAACTAGGGCATGATTTCTAACATAGTTAATCAATACTAAAGTTTCAATGTCCAAACAGCTAGAACCAAATATACTGTAAAAGCCCTGCGAGACACAACCTGAACACTGTATACGGAGAAGGCTTCAAACTACAGATCAAAACCAAGAATCTCTTTTGTATTTAGAGAACAAATCATTCCGAGGAGAACCCAAGAACTACATCTAATGCTTGTTCTTGTAGGGCTGTTCCATTACTCATGACTAACACTCATTTCATAATGCAAATTGCAACTTACGCTCAGCAACGATAAGTGGCGGATAGAAGAGGAAGTAGCCCACGAGCTCAGCTGACAGTTGACCAAGGAGATTTGAGGCAGCAGTGCCATTAAGAAAAACAGTCCCATTCTTTACAGTGTAGACCAGTGACACAGCAGGAGATCCAGCTGGCTGAGAGACACTCAGCATCTAGGAAAAACACAAGAAAAGTAGAGGTCAGAAAAAGAACAGGGCACAGAGAAGCGTGGATAATATCAGCAAAATGCTTAAGATTATACTGCGTACTGTTATCTGTAAATTCTAATAAATATTTTTCTAAATGACGGGGAAGGCACGGAAACAGTAACTGTCTTTAATGATTAAAATCATTAAGTATCTTTGCAGCAGAGAAATATGTATGTATAAATAAAAGAATCCAAAAATACGGTAGCTGTATCCATGCATAAACACTAAATTAGTTTTAATATAGGGTGCACTTTAATGTAGCAGCACATTAAAATTAACATAACCAATGCCTCTCCAACATAATTATTTGGAGAAGTAGTTCTTAAAAAAAGGCACAGCCCAATATGCTTAGGGACAATTTTGCTCAAACTGCACACAGTTTGCAGCTGTTTGTGCCACATCACATAAACCACATGGTGATACTGAAGTGTAACAGGGGACAAAATTAAGTTATTTATCATCAATATCAATCCTGACAGCATGCAGAACGCCTACACAACTCCAGGACTAGAACACAAAGGTTCCCCTGCAGTACCTGAACGGAGAGTCTGCTGTTAGCGTTAAGCACTTTGGCCTGCGCTTCGGAAAAAACCTTCTCAAGCCTCTGTTCCATCATTTGAGAGAAGCGACAGGACCGCGGATCATCACCTACTCCCACAAACTGCAGCACTGCAATATAAAAACAACACAAACTGACAAACTGCATTCTGAAAATCAAAGAATTCTTCAAAAGCCCATAAGAGTGTGTTGTGCTATCTTTGACCGTATATAACTATATTAAAAACATTTACAATTTAACTTATTTGTGCTTATTTTATGTAATAAGTACCTACATGCCACATTGCCATTTCCTTCTCTAATGTGGTATCACAGAATTTCTTTCCACACTTCACACCCTTCCAGTGCACAGCCAAAGAAGGAACATATAACTGCAAGTCTCAAGCTGACTTATTTTTTCCTTTTCAACCTAACTGAGCACTGGCTGACCTGTTTTCAGCTGGAAGCCTGTGGCTGGGCTGGGTCTCCATAATGCAACTGGGAGGGGCAGGGCTGTTACCATGGGGAGATACTGCCGCAGGTCTGCAATCAGCTTATCACGGCCATAGGACGCCAAGCCTTCCATCACTACAGACGGAGGGTAAACTATATCCCCTCCAGTCACGTGATAAGCCACTGTCATGTTGGGAGAACCAAAAACAGTCTCCACCTAAGAAAGAAAAAGAAAAATAGAGTTGGATGTCTTTGAGAAGCCACATTGATTACATTTTACCATTAATTACAAAATGATTACATTTATAAGTGCATGATTAAAAAAGGAATTTTCTTTTATGTGCTAAGTGCTATGAAAAAGTTTTGTGCCATACCTTGACTCTAACTTGTATTTTCTTTTAAAATGGGCTTGACCAATGGTTCTCCAGGCGTTCAGAATTTATTGGGGTATTGGCTGCTAGGGTTAGGGTTGGCTGCTACCCCCTTCATCTATTTTCAGTCCAGCCACTATATCTGATAATTTTCAGAGGATTTTTTTTCTTTAACACACCTATCTATATCTATCTATACCAATATCAGAAAGTTATGCCCTTAACGAAAAGGCAAAAATCCAGATCTGACAAAAGACCTGGGAGATGCATCTGGCCCATCTACTCGCTTCATCTACTGTTTGCCAAAGCCTGATTAGAAATGACCTAACTGGAAGGGTGAGGGTCTAGAAGCTATTCTTAATTAAGAAAAATGATCCCTTCTACACTTTTTAATGAAACTTGAAAATACAGTATATTAAGATAAAATAAATTCTGATTTCCAGTGAAGAAAGCAAGTATGCTAACCCTCTAAATGTAGCCATAAAAAATACATAACAAAAATATCCAAAACCCAAAAACCAATATACAAAATTGGTTTTTGGGTTTTAATCCAAACAAAAATATTACAGGTTAGTATTAAAATAAATTAAGCGAAATTAAAATCTGTGTTTAGAAACTCCTTAAAGGTCTGTGTGGTTTCTTTCATATTCATAAATCAGAAAAAATATACTTTATTTTAAGATGATGTAAATCTAACGTCACCACAAAGCTGTTATATGCAGCACTGCATACCAGTTTGCATCATTACCCACAATGCAACCACAAAAAGTAAAGCGACATCTCAAGTGGACCTTTCAGATAGCCACTGCTTTTTTCCCTTTTAATTCATCTTAGTACGTAACAAAAATCACTTGCAGACAACAACTAGATGTCCAAGTCACTGGTGTAGCTTGTGGGGGGAAAATATGATCACAAGCATATTGTTTCTAAAGGTCTCGAAGAACAACAACAAGAACATTTTTCTCTGTGTTGCATAAGGTCACAAACACATGTAGAATAAAGTTAATGATGTCCAAACTTGATGATTCATATGTTATGTCTGCTGACTTACCGTCACACATACAAGGATTACTAAGACACTTGAATAGTTTAGAAGCTTGTTAATGCCACACCTTTACTTCTCCTACTATAACAAATTGAAATTTGTGCTGTAAAAAAAACAACTCTAACTGTTTTTAAATTTATCTCATAAATCTTACGATATAGTAAAAATCCCTCAAAAAGAAATTGCATACATGCTAGGAAATCATTCCCAGTAAATCGGACGACGCACTAGTAATTGTTATCCAAGTCACTAATAAGAGCATCAGGAAGAGGAGGGAGTGATCGTGGAATGCAGATATGTGCCGAGAACCACGAAGGCCTGAGGGGCTGCTGAGAAGAGAGACATGAGCGAGACTGTTAAATAGGTGAGTCTGGGACAAAGAGGCTTATGTTCCTGCACTTCTAACCCAAGAGGACTGGAATCAATATGTTCACGGAAATAAATGCAAAATCTGTGTGTTTGGGAAATTGTGTCTCATTACAGAATAAAATTTATACGGCATGTGTTTGTCAGTAAGAGTTTGACTTCTTCATGAACTCCGAGTATAGTGAAAGTGGAAAAGGGAATGATGACAGATCTAGCGTGCGTGTATGAGAGGTGAAACCATTCAAATCCGTTATCTAAACCCATCTGAAAGCCTGTGCTGACAAGGAGATCCACTAGCCGAAACACTGAGAGCCTAGTCTCTGTAGCTGAGAGTCACCACTCTGCTTCCTCACAATTCAGCCTTGTTACGAGCTCTGTGAAAAGAGCCCTTTATTATCACTTCATCCTCTTGGGCTTCACCCATGTGAAGGTGTTATTAAGAGATTGCATTTCGAACACACACACACTAACTCTGTCTCAAAGAGTGTGACAGACTGCAGCAGACCAACCGAACAGATCCCACTATTTGCATTCAAAAACTCTCTCAAGTTGTGTCAGAGTCCTAACTCCATGAAAGACACAGAAATAGTTCACTATTATTTTTTTAATGGTCTTAGTCCTGAGGTTCAGTTCATTTAGTCTATTTCTCATGATCTTTTTAGCATCAGCTCAGCACATCACTCTCCTCCCAACCATTTATAACCTATAATTAAACACAGAAGCAATTTCCCCAGCCAACAGCTTGCCTCTCATTGGATGAGAAAGAAGTGCTACTAAAAGGAAACCAGGCAATTCTGAAATGGGTGACAGGAGTGCACTGAAGCAAGACACCTTCAGAGACTACAGAGAGCGAACATGTGAGAGCACTGACCTTCACATCGCCAGGACAAATACACAAGCCTCACTCTCAAATATTTGATACTTCCAGATTGAGAAATACAACACAACAAGGCATTTCACTGAGCTACACAAACACACACACATAGGTGCACTTTACATTTGTTCAACCCTGGAGCAATGACTGTGATTGTGATTTCTTTGTATTCCCTTCCAGACCTCAGAAGACTGTTTTTTAAAACAAAATGTACTGTTTGCATGTGCTTTATTCATATGTTCATATGTTTACTATCGTCGCAAGAGCAAGTCTTTGGTAGATCCTCACAATTAAACATTTCTGTTTCTTACTTGGTGCTTTTCTCACACCTAAGTCACACCGAGTGAAGGTATTGGAGGCTCACTGCAAGGATAAGGTGGCAGTGCAGGGACTGTGACTGGCTTCACAACTAACCTATACACACACACAAAGATGATTGTGTGAAATATGGATAGGTTCAGGAGACTCTCAGGTTGTGTATTGTAAATATCTACAGCACTGCTACAGTCCTAACGTGCATCTTATTTTAATCTTGATACACTTATTCAAATATGTGACATCACTCTGTGCCTGCTGGGACACATTCAGTCAACCTAATTTCTATATTAGTCTTCATTTCTTCTTACACAGCCTACATGAGGAACCTTGGTATGAGTGTGTAATACATGCGTATAAACCTCTGGTTTTACTGGAGAGTGGGCACACAGAAGACAATTCTTCAGTGTTAAAGATTTATTTATTCATTCGTTTATTAAGATATTATCTAAGCAGAATAGTTTTTCAGGCTTCTTGATGGTTCAAGCATTTTTTTTTAAAACCATACCTTTTTAAAAAGGGAATTTGACTCAAAAAAACCTAGGACATGGCAAACTCATGAGACATTAAAACCATGTCAATGAAACAGTAGGACTTTGTAATCACAAGGTATCCACACCCTAGAAGATACCTTGCTTTTTCTTCTGTTCTTCTCTAAATGAGACCGTAATTTCCAGAAAAAAAACATAATACTATTGTTATTAGATTATTATTGTTAAATAGGTTGTGAAACCATAAATGCATCACAAAAGTGTTAACTTAAGTTGTTATTCAAGAGAAGCTGTAAAAAAAATGTATTTGTTCAACCATATTTGAAGAATTCAAGTAATGTTAAGCATATATTAATAACATGAAAAAGCTGTAAGCAATAACATAAGCAATAACTGGTGAAAGTCTGACCTGTGCTTGGGCAGAGCTATCATTGAGAGCTTTCCTGAGGCCTTGACTTAGTCCCCTTCGCAGGTTTTGCCTCTGAATGCTGTCCAGCCTGTTTCTCCTCACATAGATGGAAACAACTAAGAGACAGGCAAAAAGGAGAAGGCAGGAGGCAACAGACAAAACAAGTCAGAGGAACAAATAAAAAAAAAATTATCATTATGTTTTTTTTTCTCTAAGCCTTCTCCAAAAAGGACTGTTTACCTGTTTTCACCCACATTCTCTCAGTGATGTTGCACTGTTGTGGTGGAGTCTCTGTGGTAGTGGTGAAAGGTGAGATGAAGACAGCCGTGACCCCCCTGGGAGGGCTCGTTCTTAGGACAGGTGGTGTGAATGTTCTCCTGTTGGACTGAGTCCTGACGGTTGTGGTGCTTGTGGTTTTCCTGGTCACGAATGTGGTCTGTGGTGTGGTAGTGGTGGTTGACTGCGTAGTGGCTCTTAGGGAAGGCGTGGTAGTGGTGGAGTTTTTAGTTTTTGTGGTTGAAGCCGTAGTAGTGGAAAGCTCAACGGAGGCTGTCGTGGTGTCTAGTCGAGGGGTCAGAGGTGATACCTGAGTTGTCCTCTCGGTAGGCCCAGCAGAATGGGTAATTCTGACTGATTGAGAGGGGCTTAAACTAGCCTCTTTTTCTTTGGGGAAAGTGAGTCCAACTGTTTTGGAAGTTCCAGCGGTTAATTCATCCGACTCTGCCTCTGTAAGAACAAATGTCTCAGTCACTACTGGTGAGCGATAAGAATCTAATGATGAGATCAAACTTGGTGATGAAGATGGAAATGTAGATCGCTCAACATTTAGAGAGACGGATAAGGATGCGGTGCCTTGATCCATGGTTGCCTTTCTTGACATTGAAGTGGTGGGTCTTATGTATGAGGATGAGAGAGGGGATAAAGATGGTGATGAAAATAATAATGATGATGATGATGAAGATGAATGATAAGAAGGGAAGGATGAAATCAGGTCAGCTGGGAAGGTTGATGCCTTCCGGATGGAATCAGTTTTACTGTTGTTGTCAGTATCAGAGATACTATGCACAGGGTTATTTGAAAGTGTGACAGTAGAATCAAATGCAGATTCAAGAGAGGAAACATCTGTCAGCGAGGGGCTGTTTCTGCTCTTATACACCAATTCAACATGAGTAGCTTGGGAAAATGCTGCAGAAGCAGTAGTTATATGAGACTGGGGCAAAAAAACACCTTGCTGTACATTAACAGCCAAAGATGACCTAAAGTTAGCTGCAGACAAACTCCATTCCTTATGATCGGAGGTTGAAAAAGATGGATAGTCACCAGTTGCATGAGCTGGATATGGATCACTGGCAACAGCTGTTGAATCAGCAGAATTCAGCATGTACACATTACGCTCTTGTCCGTCTTCCAGCTTTGATGGATCAACTGTTGGTAAATTAGATTTTACCCTGTCAAAGGTTATAGATGCATTTTCTAATTTAAAGGCACTGATTTCAAGAGGCATAGGCTTGGTGGTTTTCCACTCTGCATACGGTGCCATTAGTTTTGTGCCCAAGCTGAAAATAGCACTCCATGTCTCCTTGCCTTTTTGTCCATCACTGGAGGAAGTAGTTACTGCAGGGGAAACATGGGTGGGGATGTTTGTTTCTCTGCCCAGGTGAAGATTAGATTTATTGCTATTCACACTAGTGATTGGTCCCTGAGAGTGAGAAAAAGAGTTTGTTGTATGTGTTGGGGTCATTTCTGACTGTTCATTATGACCCACCAATGTCACATTGACTCTTATAAGAGGTTCAGCTGTTACTGGTGAAAGGGGGATTTCAGTAGAGCTTTTTCGAGAACCTGCAGAGCCTTTAGTCAGAATGAAAAAATCTGTTTTAGTCCCGAGAGATGGAAAGCGTGTTACGAACACTGATGGAGTTTCTTTCTTGTAAAACATAGTATCACTGATCAGAGAAGATTCATTGTTTCTATTAAACAAAGGAGAATCCTGTAATATTTTACTGTTTTCTGCTCTTGTGTGGATCTCAGTCACTCCCTCTGATTTTATATGAGCAGAGGTTTCATCAGAGGACACCACTGTCTCTTCAGATTTTCGAGAAGTTAAACTAAGTGTATACAATTTATGGAAAAAATCAGGTAAAGACCTTGTTTGAAGAGGTCTTTCTGAGGGAGTGATTTGCAGTGATGAAATAGAATTTGGTTGGTTTGCAAAATATCTCTCACTTCTGGAAGATAGCTCATCTATATTATTATAGTTTGGGTTGTATGTAGGCTGAGTGAGCTGTAAATGACTTCTGGTTTTATAAATGATATCATTTGCAGATCCTGAAAGAGATTTTATCTTATTGCTAGAAAATAAAGTTTTTGAGGTTGTGTAATCCATGTGCAAGTGAGTTATGCCCTTGGAAGACCCAGTTACAGATTCCTGAACATTTCTGGGTCTCAAACCTAACAAATCTGACTCCAGTTCAGACAATGTTGCTCCTGTTCTGGTGCTCAAACTGGGGATAGAACGAGTGGTGGAATCAGGTTTCAGCTGTGTAAGTGAAACCGAGTTATTCAGGTGAGCATGAGTGGAAACAGATCTGAGCTCTGCTGCCGTTATCTCTCCCTGGTTGTAAATTACATCAGTGGCAGGGACTCTGGGACTGCTGTGACCTGCTGCGATCAGTAAATCACCAGCATTAGAAGCATGCTCTGAGGACATCATGCCAGAGTGGCTACCTGTTAGCTTGGTGATTGCGGCTTCAGAGAGAGTCACTTTACCTGGTGGAGTCTCCAAGGAAGCTGTAAAAAATGGTTCACCTGGTGTGATCGCAATTACTGGTGTCACAGTGGGAGTTCCAACTTGTGAGCTGAGTGATGACATGACGGCATCATTTTCATGAAAAAAAGTGTGACCGTCTCCTGCTGTCTTAACTTCCTTTTCCGTGTATGCCGCTTGGTTTAGAAGCCATTGTGTGATATGACTAGAAATTGAGTAGCCTTTAGAATCGGCAGACAGCAGTGCTGATGTGGGATTTTGTGAAGCTCCCTGCTGCCTTTGAACAGCTTGGCTCTCCAGTTTAGAGGGAAATGAGGCGTTCATTTCAAGATTATTGGAGGGTACAAAGTTCACACCTGGATTTTGCATTTGAGTAGGTCTGTACAAAATATTATAAAGATTTTGACTAAAGTTAGGAGTAGAGTATGATGTATATGTGCTGATTGCTGGTGACTGGATGTCTTTGGGTGTTGAAATTTTAGTGTATAATTCACTCACTGTGTAGATTCTGTCCACTGATGAATGTGTTGTTACTTTATTGCTTTCATCAATGCTGGTTTCACTTGAAGAGTGTGGCCGTTTGTTTGTTTTGCTTTGTCTCTCCCCTCTTACAGATTGCAGGTCAGCAAGTGACGGAGTGGTGGACTGCGGGATTGTTAAACTGTCTGACCAACCCTGAGACCCCGCTGATAACGCTGCTGTTTCTGTCTGAAGGGCTTTGTCTGTCCACTCAGTGAAAGGTGGCAGGAAGTATGAAGGCACAGAGGATGAAAGCACAGACAGTGTGGATGGAGCTGGAGAAGACACTATTGGTGTCGACTCTGTTGATGATGGAAATAATGATACAATATTGTTTCCGTTTGTGAAGAATACATGTGACAGCCTGGAGATGGTGAAACCAGCAGTCTGAGGCGGTGTTGTGTGTTTTTGAAACATGCTAAAAGTCAAACCTGAGCTGGCTCCCACATGTGACGATGAGGAGGACATGTCTGAGCCCTGGCTGGAATTATGTGAAGGCCATTGGGTGGTATGGATCTCATCCCTGGTGATAGTTGGCAAGGTTCTACTTTGATCAAGGCTCACTGGATGTTTGACAGTTCCTGCCATCATGGTTAAGACAGAAGAAAAAGCAGGCTGCCCCGATAAGCCCTCCGCATCAGTGTCTGAGTGACTGTCTGAATGGACAACTGGGAAAGGCACCTCCTCAGCCACTGACAGGTCAGCCGATGGGTGAGCAGGAACGCCTGTGACTGCTGGGTCGCTCGGTAAAGGTGAGGAGCCTGAGGCATCGTAGGTGGATTTTTCTGTTATGAGGACAGAAGGGGAAAGGTGGTTCAGTAAGTTACAAACAAAACAGATTCTTGTTCTGCATACCCATGGACATCAGTAAACAAATAGTAGCCAATACATTGAAATTTCTACTGCAGTCATGGAGTTATGAATTCATCAAAGCTCACTTCTTACAAGCCCTCAAGTTTGCAGTTAAAAATGTTAGAGATCATTAATGAGTTGATGTTGGTCCAGATGCTCTGCTGTTCTTTCTGTTGCCCAACAGTCAGTTCAAGATTAATTAAAGAGCTATTGAAAAACATAAAGCGGGACAAGGTTAAAGGTAAAAGCAGTGGGACAGAATAAAACGTTTGTGAATTTTTAAGCCCTAGAACCCATATGAAATGCCATGCTGATGCCCTGCCCTATTAAATGACAGTGTGAAAAATCAGACTGCCACTGCATTGTGCATACTCATTCAGTCTGCATGTCAGCACAGTATTACTTTCCTGTAAACAAGACAGATGAGGCCATTACATCGAGACTGGTATGTCTCACTGTCACACAGGTCAAACAAAGCACATGTGCAAATGGATGAGTCTGTCAGGGGTAATTGTGATATTTTGGATAAGCTATCATTTAAAAAAAATTACTAAATAATACTTTCTGTGTACAACCTCTTAAGATTGTGAGAATTATCACAAATACTACTCAGTTAGAGGAATATAAAGATAAGTTTCTAGTAGTCTCAGACAATATACTGAGAGCAAACATGTATTCCCAAAATAGGGGAAAAGGCTCAGTCTTCAAAGTGGAACAAATATAATTACTCAAGAGATAGCAACCATGTTTTAAAGTACGGCAAAGATTATGGTACGTCTAAAAAACCCACTTTGGAGTCATGTTACTGTGTTTTGTGCCTTTGCAGAAATTACATCTCAGTAAAGGAAAGAGAGAGACAGCTGGAGATTATTAGCTATCATCAAGATGCTGGAGGTCATTAATGTGCTGAAGCTGAGCTGTTTCTCATCCATTCCTGTCCCTACCACTTCTTTTATTCACGGCACATCCATACAGGGATTATTTTATCCATTTATGAAGCTTAGCATTCCTGTCACATCTTCCACCCCCTCAACATGCTTCCCTTGCTAAAGTGCAACTAACTAGTAAACCCCTTAGTGTCTGAGAGACATGGACAGAAGACGAAGTGAGTTCCCGGGACTGTTTTGACATACCCGAGTACTCAAAAAAGGAAAAAGATACTCAAATAGTGTATTGGTCATTTTGCCAGATCTCCTTTTCAGTCCCATTTCTTTTAATAAATACATACTTGAGCATAGAATGAAATGTATGATAAGTGTCCAGCACATTCTGTGAGTCCAGCACATTTTTTTGTACTACACATAACGATTAGCCTAAGGCGGTGTGTACTAACACAGCTGGGACTGAAAACAGTTTTTATCAGTAGAAATACAGAATATTAAATGAGAACTGTAATAGAATTTAATACCCGTGCATTAAGCAAAAGTTCCAGGTTTATAACTCCAAATGTACCCTTAAATGTCACCAATATCCCAGAGAATTGGCATAATGCTTTTTATAATTTGTTTTCAGAGGAGTAAATCACAGAGTTTTATTATCTGCCAGTATTAGTTCCTTAAACACAGCCCCCTCATCCTGTATTTGTGATCCCACTTAATTCCTTTTCTCCAATAAATCTGTAACATGGTAAAATGTGATTAGTGAAACTGCTATACAGCAATTTTTAATCCATTCTTAAAATCCAGCAATACAAAAGAAAGAGTGGAAATAAGGTAATTGCTCTCATCTATTCACAAAGGAATGGAACAAAATAAAGGATATCTGTCCTTCTTCAAGGCTACTAAAAGGTCAGAGATACCACCTTCCACTCTTCCATCCTATCCTCTACCCCCCCATTCCCAATCCCACAGTTAGCAAGCCAATTGGCAACACTCCTTTTGGTTCATGGGATGGACGCCAGTCCAAGTGAAGGTGCAAGTTCCACCTGTGGTTTGCCACCTGCTCTGATGGAGCTGAGCAGATGGAAGGATTTTTAACAATGGACCACAAAAGACAATGCTTACAGATAAAAGCAGAGAGGAAATGTGAAAGTATAACAAAAAGAATGGGCTGTGAAAGTGTATATGGGAGTGGGAGTAGAAGAAAATGATTACATTTTAGGTCATTTGGAAGAAAAACTGTAACTGCCTGTAAGTCTACAGATTGTTCACACCATCTGTCTCAAAAAACAGAAAATATCAATCAATCAGTATTTAAAAAAATGAAGATTTGCATCTCTATCAAAACTAGAACAATTCAAATGCAAAGCGGGTGTTTGATCGTTTAGGCCACTTAAGTAAAATGACATTGTATCGACAAAAATTTTAACAGTGTTGCAATTGAAAGACTAAAAATGATCCAAAAAAGGCTTAAAAAATAAATAAAGATAGAACGTGAACAAAGAAGTAGAAGACATCAATCATTAATTACATTTTGCAACAACTTGTCATTTTGGATGCCAGCGGCAATCTGACAGACACCAACTACACATTGTTGGAAATGTGTATAAGAATATTCACCACACACCTGCGATGACACCATGTGAATGCCGCAGCCATAAAAACACGGTGTTGGGTTTACTTACTTAGCTCAGTATCATGTAGTTTAAAGAAAGAGCTGGAATATGCTGAAATACAGTATATGATTTGTGCAAAATCCTGCTCCTCACATACAAGGTCTTAAATAATCAGGCCCCACCTTATCTTAATGACCTTGTAGTACCATATCACCCTATTAGAGCACTTCGCTCTCACACTGCAGGCTTACTTGTTGTTCCTAGAGTATTTAAAAGTAGAATGGGAGGCGGAGCCTTCAGTTTTCAGGCCCCTCTTCTATGGAACCAGCTTCAGTTTGGATTCGGGAGACAGACACTATCTCTACTTTTAAGATTAGGCTTAAAACTTTCCTTTTTGCCAAATCATACAGTTAGGGCTGGACCAGGTGACCCTGAATCCTCCCTTAGTTATGCTGCAATAGACGCAGGCTGCCGGGGGATTCCCATGATGCATTGAGTTTTTCCTTTCCAGTCACCTTTCTCACTCACTGTGTTAATAGACCTCTCTGCTTTGAATTGTACCTGCTACTAATCTCTATCTCTCTTCCACAGCATGTCTTTATCCTGTTCTTTTCTTCTCTCACCC
>VUQR01018193.1:159143-175067 GCA_015108515.1 Hemichromis elongatus | reverse complement strand
CATCATGTGTGGCAGAGAGACAATAGATAGATAGATAGATAGATAGATAGATAGATAGATAGATAGATAGATAGATAGATAGATAGATAGATAGATAGAATCTAGCATGTATTTTTAGTCTTGAAGTCAATCATCTGTTTGTTTGTAACTACAGCCATACTGGGCTCATAGACAGGTGACCTTTGCTCCACACTGCTTGAATTCCTCCTGTGCGAACACACAGACTGAGCACCAGTTGGTGCTACTGTTCTGCTAAACGTGCTGCTTAAACCACACTTTCTCTGTCCACACTTTAATATTTTTACTTTGAAGTTGTATGTCTATTAGTGTAACTAATATTCAAATGTTCCATGACACTGGCATGTGACTTTAGCACATAAAGTTTTCTTTTGAGTGCTGACTACAGTTTGGACACTGTAGGCCACTGACCTTCTAACCTTCTCAGCTCACTGGCTCAGGAGAACTGTATGTGTTCCAACCTGTGTGCCTTCCATGGCCTCCCTTGAAACTCTGCCACAAAATAAGTTGTGATAATGTATAAATATATACAGCTATACACAATATAAACAGACACATACAATATACCACCTATTACCAGTTCTTTTCTTCTTTTTTTTTAGAGGGGGGAGGTTGCCATAGGTTGTTAGCTATGAAGATTTTCTTAAATTTTGACCATAGTCGTTACTGTGTGTACTCTCTGCCTTTCAATTTCCCCAAAATGGTTCTGGCCCTCTTTGTCTCTCTCAGAGGCTGGCACCCCATCAAAGCCTAAAGTTACACTTAAATAACTCCAAAAAAGTTAAAGACCCCATCCTTGACATGACAGTCGATGTGTCCAAAAATAAGGCTGATAAAACAGCTGAGTCCTACAGTCCTTGAGCGTCATTACCGCTTCTAAGTCAAACGCTGGCACCGCATTCACTCGTCCTGGGCTTTCACAAAGCGTGGGGGTGAGGAGGAGGGATGGGTTTGGGAGGGCATCAGGTTGGGAATGGGTGCCAGCTTCAACTCGTTTCCTGTAGTGACTCAGGCCTCTACGGCAGCGTATGAGTCACTCCTCCAGTTCCGGGATCGATATTCAAAAAGCAGGCAGACATGAATCAAATAACAATGAGTCAGTGTCAGAGAAAACCACCTCATGGCCATTTAGAAATTAACCGCTCCAACTTTTCCTTGTCTCACTTGCTTTCTAACACTTTTTTAAAAGCATTTTTTAACTGACTTCAGTCTCTTGTTACTCCATTCTGTTGTAAGTCGTTTCGCTCTCTTTCCAATTCTCAAACTTTCTCGCTGTCAGCATCCTCTTTCCCTTCCTTCCCTCTCTCTCCAATCCTCTTCAATCTAGTCCACACACACACAAACACACACTTTTACTGTAGTCATCTACAAGACTGATTGAAACTCATTTGGTGTCCTATAATAGATGAGTATTAAAAAACGTTCCTCCTCTTCGTGCTATTTGTAAGATTGAATAGAAGGTAAAGTGCATGCCAAAATTAAAGACGAGCTTCCTGTTTGCCGCAGACGTGTATGCCTGTGTGCGTTTGTATGTGTGCAATGTGGATACACAAAAGGCATTTGTTGGTAGACAAAAGAAAAATAAATCCTCCTACTCTTCCTTTAACACCTTATTCTTTGCAGAAAATACTTTATCACCTTTACAGGCTTCAAATTGTGAAAGTAGTCGCGCACACTCACTAAAGTTATCAGGTGAACATGAAATGCATGTAATAAACAAATGACAAAATGAGTCAAAACTGTGGTATATTATAATCTATATATAAAAAGGAGCCATCTAAACTCTCTATTCCAGAAGTGCTCGTATGCGCAGTCAGAGACATTAGACATTATGTGAAGTGAAATGTGAAGTGTAGTTTTCTTTTGCTGCTGGTTCAGTTAATTTTGGTTGGAGAGTGATAAAACCTGCAGCTTCAGATTCTAACGCAAAAAAAAGACGTAAACACAAAATGCGGACCCGGCGAATCAGAATCTGTGAGCTGTCGGCGTTCAGCCCCGATGGCATGTCCGTTTACGTGCCGTCGGGTGAGAAAGCCAGCATCTCACTGATTCTGATGCGTCGGGTCCGCACTTTATGTTAGGTCTTTTGTTGTTATGTTAGTCATTTACCTGCTCTAATTGACTGTTTTAGCTGTTTGGTGGTTGTTGAAATAGTTTTGCGAACTTTAACCTGAGATTCTGGTGTTTCTGGCAAAACACATTGATGGCACCATTGATGACATCATTGGTGACACCATTGATGATACCATTGATGACACCATTGATGACACCATTGGTGACACCATTGATGACCATTGAACTCAAAGGGGTTTTAAAAAAGTGAACAGGTGCCCACAAGTGTTTTCCAGTTGGCCAGTTACAAAACCATGTCCTACAAGGAATTCAGCACAATAAATATAAAGTGTTCTGAAAGTGACCATTTCAATCACATAAAGCTTGAATACTAAACAATTCAAGTGTTCAACTCTCCAGCAAAAGTCCTCAAAACCAGCTAGGTTATTGACTTGGGTTTGCATCACAGTCTGATCAGTGACTCCTGAATGGATCCACAGTTTGAGGGTATGAGTTACAGTTACATATCATATCTTGAGTAAAGCATTGTGGGTAAAGCATCTTGATATCATATCGTGAGGTGTCTGGTGAATCCCACGTCTTCAATAAGCATTTTAATTAGAGCTCCCTGTAAGCAAAATAAACACTATCCCAACTTTGACCTTTGCAAAAGACGGGGCCTCAAAATTAGAAAAATTGAAGGGGCTGCTTTGAGGCAGCTGTACCATGTAAACTGTACCATGGTGGGGCCTTTGAAATCCCTCTTGGCTTGGGGCCATGGGACACTTCTATTAGCGTTTTTAGCCTTGATACATAATCTGTATTCACATGTGGGTTTATTACCAGAACAAAGAAATGAAAGTAAATCTACATGCACACTTGGAAGAGATCAGTTCACAGACAGTTTTGGGCAGGAGGAGGGATTACCGTCAGCTCTCCATTATGCACTGGGTGTGGTGTAGAGCTCATAAAAGGCAGGAACAGACTTGTTGGGGGAAAATAAACTACTTGAACCCAATGTGCACAAATGAATTTTCAAAAAATAAGAGAGAGATCTAGTCCACAGGGGACCCAGACAATGCTGTAGCATGAGCCACTATCGAGCCATTACTTAGAGAGGAAGAAGAAGCGGAAGCCAAAGAATCTCTTTATATTGTTCAGAGACAAATTTATAGTGAAATTCAGATTTTTTTCTTAAAGGGATTTAGGCCGGGTAGTGTACACATCGACACACAGACCCATTAAAACAAAATTACCCAACCTAATTAAACTGAGTAGAAGCTGGCTTCAGTGCAGCTCTGGTCTCAGACTGGGTCTGGGCTCCATGGAAATGGTTGAACAGTTGTGGACATCCAGAGACTTACATTAATACTTTTGCCTTAAAACCTATTTTTCATAACCTCCACCAGCTTGCCAGCGATCTGGTTAGCGTCATGGTTACCCCCTCATAAGAATACCCTGAAGAACATTTTGTATAGTAAAGAGGCTTTTTTTAATAACACCACCCTTCTTCTGTGCTTGCCTCTCCATCAGAGCATGTATATGCTGTGCTGTGGCATGGCTGCTCACCATATGGCAGCAGGGACACGGAGAATCTCTTGCTCTCTAGTTTTCTCTCTGTGTGCCAAGCTCTGCTGTTCCTCCTCCATCCCTTCCCTTTCCTCTCTTCCGTCAGAGAACTCACCATGCTGAGCTGCCTGGGTGTACTCTCACCTCCCCCACTCCCTCCATCTATCTATGCTCCCATCCTTTCCTTATATCACGCTCGCTCTCGTTCCCCGACAGTTTCTGACGGAAATCATAACTTTTTTTTTATTTTTTTGAAGCTGGGTTTAAAGGTTTGGAATCTTATAGAAAAAGAACAGATTATAGTTTGGGGAAACCCCGCCAAAGGGAGGGGAGAGGGGGATTATTCCAAAACTGACAGTGGTAATTTAACGCGCATCATGATGCACGTACAGTATGCACTGCTTCTCAGCTCGCTGAATGATTTCTTCATCTATTCTTTTTCTCTCTCTCTCGTCATTTCTTCCTCTACTTTTCTCACCTCCCGTTCCCGCTCCTTCTCCTCATATACTTCCCTGACTGCTTTTCCACCCACTCTCTCCTCATCCTCGCTCTTTCTCACTTCTTGCCTCTCCTTTTCTTTACCACGCTAATGTGCCTTCAACATTCTGTTGAAATGATGCTCATCTTGTGATCGGGAAAAGCATTTCTCGAAATAAAAACGTATCTCAAGTCTTCCGACTAATTGCATCAGTGGTTTGTCACCGTCTAAAGCAAGCGGCTCTCGCTCACCAAGGCCTCTGCTGCAGGGAACGTCTGTGCACTCAAACTACTTTCACTCCTTGGGTTATCTCGGTAGAAGTGACAAACCCTGCTTTTAAACTACAATCAACAACAGTCAGGCGGTGTTCTGCCTCGTGACCAGCCCTCAATTCCAATCAAACAAGACAAAGCACAAAGTAACTGTACAGAAAAGATGGACATAGTGGTCGTGACCTCGAGCGGACTCAGACTCGGACACATTTGGAATTCTCTGTCAACATTACTTCCAGTACTTTTAAAGTATTTATAGCGCCCTATAAATCTCCATTACAATGTGAGGGGAGCACTCTTACTGACACTTGGTGCTGTTAGTCAAGGTCTGTATCTCATCCCTGCTCTCTGCTGAGGGGCTGCTCGAAAAGCACAGAAGCAGTGGAAAAATGGCTAGAAAGGAAAAAATTTGAGGAGAGGAGCGAGAAGAAACTCTGGCTCTGTCACGTAGACTTAATTACTCAGGCTCACACATGCTACCGTACAAACACACACTTATAAATAGACAAATACCAAGGGATGACTTTTCTGGGGGGGAGGGGATTATTTTTAAGATGAGATAAAGCACCGAGTATAGAACAGTGAAGGAGAGTGAGTGAAATGAAGCCAAGCTGTAAGAGAAAAATAAAAAAATAAAAGACAGAACAAAAGATAAATTTAAGGAGAGAGAGAGAGAGAGAGAGAGAGAGAGAGGCGGGACAGATGGAGAGAGCACCAGAGCCAACAGTGGAGCTAAGTGGGTAGTGTGCTCCCCAGACAGCGCTCCATATGGCCTGGCAATGCCATACACAGCCAGGCAGCACAAACACACTCATACACACTGCACTCAGATACACACAAGTACCCAAACACTCCCCACACAAACAATCGAATTCGCACACGTTGTGCATATTGACACATTAATTACCATGTACCCACACATGTACAGAGTTCAGTCTGAGGAGCGATGCGACTCCAGCCACTCTTTTAAAGAATAATAAACCATCGTGTTTGATGTGTTGATATTTGGTCTTTTGAAGGCACCAAATTTACTGTAAGTACAAAAAAAAATTAAAATTGCCAGAATCAGGTTAGCAACGGCAGCGGCAGAGGCTTTTCCATCTAGACGGATTTAAATTTTACCGCGTGAAGGGGAAGTACAGCCTTCAGTTGCGTGTTCACCGAATTGAGTATGTACAACATTTGTTCGTGTGATTTCGAGCAAAGACGTGCCAAGAAACGTTTCTTCAATCGTCGCTCTCTGATATTCATCCAATACTGCGGCTGCCCATAAGCCAATACACGAGCCAGGGTGCTCATCATGTTGCTCCCAAGCACTGAAAAAATTGGAGGGTAGTGTCACGAAGGACATCCTGTGTAAAAAGGTTTGGCAGCTCAAATATGGAGATCACAGTGATTCCATACCTGATTGGTCCAGGCCTGGAAGGAGGCGGCTGTGGCGACCCCAGAAGGAAGCAGATCAAAGAAGAAGGGAAAAAAAGATGACTTCTAATGTAGTTTTAGTAAGTCCAATAAAATGTGCCAATACAACATGTAGCAGAAAACAGGAAGGTAGATTTTGCCCAGTTATCTGACAGAAAGAGCAGAGGGTGAATAAAGTGACCGGCAAACTTTGCAGCATGATCATAAATCAGCTGAAAAGTCAAAGCAATTTGATTTTATGTTCAGAACATCGGTGAAGAATAATAAAGTAATACTCTTGTTGGATCGTCCTTTGGAACACTATCTGAGGGTGTAATCATTCTCTCTGTTTATTTTATGAGCTGTGGTTTTGGTTTGTAAACTAACCAAACAACTAGGAACTAGTGGGTATGTCAGAAAAAGGATGTTGAGCCGCTAAGCAGGTTGAAAAGAAAGACTACAGAGGACATTCATCGATGTAGTGAAGGAGGACGTGCAGAGGGCTGGTGTGGCAGAGGCACATAGAGATACGGAGAGGCGGAGGCAGATGAGCCACTGTGGCGTCCAACGGTAGGGTATATTTAAATCGTGCATCTGAAATGATTCAGAACTAATCTGTACAAGCCTTATTCATCCAGTAACAATTCAGAGAAATTTTGACCCAGCACCCATGCACAATGCAAGTCATTTTGCTTCCTCCAGAAGCTTCTCTGCCCTTTGCACTGTGATTTTTCTAGTAGTTTCTTCTCCAAATTTCTCTGCTGCTTTTTTTAAGTATTAAAGGTGACGGCTGTTCAAAGGTTTAAAGGCAAATAAGTTGACTCTTAAAATATTCAAGATTATTTTAGGAAGTTTGAAAGAAGAGCTCTTGTCGATCTTGTCACGTGTCCCCCTAAAAACCACAAATGTATCACACAATGTATCCTCCAAAAAGCAAATGTTCCTTGTCGGTGTGTGATGTTTCAGAAACAGAGGTCATGTTTGGGTTCATGATGAAAAACGTTCTCCAAAAACTCTGCAGTGCAACACTAAGCTACACGCTTGAAAGTCTTTGTTTAAGATGCACTAATCATATCATACGATTTCCATTCTTTTCTGCTGATGTCTGTATAGCAACTTCCAGTTAAAACCATTCACATATATGAATCACACTGTGAGTCTTATCCAGTACACATGGATCCCTCTCACACGTACAAAAATGTGAGTGTGTGTCAGGTCCCTTCCAGATCCCCGCTGGAGCAGAGGCTTGCGGGAAGACCAGGATAACAGCCAATCCCTGAAGGGAGTAAGGAAGTGACTCCTCGCCAATCCCAGGGCTCACCGAGGTTACTACGGGGCTGCTGGGCCATTGCCATGGTACCCTGCCATCAGGGGACACCTGGCCAACTGCATTTGTCGATGTGAGGTGTAAACATCCTTACACTGCAGTACATCCGTGCTGCCTCGACATTAGCACTGGGGGAACGATGAAGACGTAAAATTGGGTGTGACGAGTCTAGGAACAGCCCAAAAAAGTGTCAACCCTAATCAAAACAAGTTGGAATTCATTTTGATACAACCCTGGCTAATCATTAACAGCATTAATTTTGGCAAATTAGGTTCCTAATAAGCATAAGGTACTGCACAAATTATGTTAAAATATTAACAAAACAAAACATCCTCATTTAAAATAACCCAAGTTCTTTACTGACGTACTTTGTGACATAGTAAGATAACTTTATGACAGACCTGCATATGGTAATTATCTATCGCCGAAGGATTACTTGTTCCCATACAGACAGAGAAAACGCTATAACTCCGGGTTTTTTTCTTGGTTTTGTTTTGTTTTTTAAATAGATTAGAAAAGAACCCATAAGATTAACTGAAAAAGTACACAGTATTTAAGTTTACAACTAAATATTTTCTCTCACAGTGCTTCCAGATTACCAGCAGCTCAACCAGCAGCTCACCAGAAGTCCCCTGCTGCAACTACTGAGCTAATCAACCTGCCAAACGTTTGGCAGAAACTAACAATCACGAGCCAGGCTTCCTTACCCAGTTTCCTTCAATAATTATGTGCGTTATAGGGATGTGAATCCAGAACTGGTTCTTGTATAGAATCACTTCCCAGTAGTCTTGTTTGCCTAACGACTCCACTTATCGGTTCCACTTGTACTTGAAAGCTGATTTCAGTTTGGCACCCGCACAGACAGCATGCTAAGGCTAAACTAGCCAAGAACCCAGAGTGATGTTAAAACTGAGTGAACGCTGACTGCAGCCCAGCAGCCAGACCCTGGACTTCAACAGGTGACAAACAGATGAGCAGCCAGACTGTAGCCTCCGTTTCTACCTGCTCATTTTTCTACACTAGAATCGCTGTGGTGATCGCTTTAAAGTCTCTTTGTGCTGGTTTTCATCTTTGCTTTATGTTAATACCTAAATGCTAAGAGAAAGATCATATGTGTGTCCTCATTAGGATAGGGATTTGTGTTAGTGTGGGGCTCTAGCTTAAATTATTAAATGCTAATTATGAAACAATGTGTTTCAGGTCATTTTAAAGAGGAACACAAAAGTAATGTAATGTGTAGTGTAATGAATTAGTGTCTCCTGGGAGTAACGTACTGCATTACTTTAAAGAAAAGTGTTCTGTGTACTATGTGTAATACAGCCACTCCACTCTGATCACAGCAAACAGGGGGAATGCCTCCAACATTCACACTTTGCAATGCAAATGAGCCAATGAGAATCGATAAGAGAATCTGAATCGCTAAATTCTTATGAATTCCCATCCCCAGTGAGTAAACACTATACCGAGGTGTACACGAGAACTAGTCGATCAGTTCGTATCGAGTTGCTCAAAAGCCTGGAGCGCCATACAATAATGTTATTTAATTAAACAGATCCTGTTTATCAGGCTTTATCTTTCTGGCTAACAATGCTAACTCAACTTGGTCAGTAGATGACCAACTTAATTAGCCACTATGATAGGCTAAAATAAGCTAAAAAAAAACCCTTCACAAGTCACAAACCAGGTACCACATTATCTAGGTTCTTTAGATTGTGCTAGACGCACTGTTTGAATTTCTCTTGCTGTAGATATTTAGCTACAGCTAAATATTACTGACACTATGTAAGTAAAGAGGAAAATACAAAGCTATTGATTTGTTTTGAAAAAGATAATCTTTTTGGGTAATGTTAAGCTATAGTACTACTATGAGGTCAGCCAAAGTGCAGCCTAGTGTTTGATGAGGAATTAAAAACGTTATCCTATCACGAGTCAATTACGCCTAAGGACAGATTATCAATCACAGTAAAAATAAAAGCTAAACACTTCACAAAAAAGACCTTTTTTCAATAAAAATTGCCCAAAAGGCACCAACAGGACAGACTGACATTAGCTGAGGTAAGGCCTAGCAGACAGTGATTGGCTATTTTAACTCTATGGTGCCTCTAGTGGTGACTCAAGGAAGTCAGGTTTTTGACATTTCAACATTTTGTTAATTTTTTTTAGCCTCAGATGCTGCTAGTTGGTATCTGCCCAATGCATTTTTAATATAATTTACCCAACTCTCAGAAATGACATGTATGTTTATAGTAGCTCAGCAGTTATTCCAGTGGTTGCTTTACAAACGTGATATTATCTCTGTCCCAGTTCAGTGCCCCATGAAAGGCTGAAGGAATAGTGACTGTAATGTCTGGTGTTCACAGGAATTGTGTGGGGAACACTAACCAGAAAAGCGCAGATTGTATAATGTTAAAAATGAGGGTCATATTGTGGGATTCCTCAGAGAACCAGATGTGCTCCAGCTGACTTACTCTGTAATCCCACCTCACTTTCTGATTCAGCGACACACTCATAAACACTCCAACACACATACAGTGCAAATAGCACATAAACAAGCTTTATCCTTTGATCATTGTGTGGCAGAAAAAAAAAACATTTCTGGCTGCAGACGTCACAGCAAACAGGAATGCATGGAAACCCGCTTTTCAGTGCACAAATAAGCCAGCGAAGACGGAGGTCCTCATATGACATCAAAGAGTGTTTTTTAAAGCAGCACTAGCAATTTAGGTCTGTATTAACAACTACTGATCAAATAAGCAGACTTTAAAACACACACACAAACACAAACAGCGGTGGAAAGATGATCACTGAGCAGTTCCATTATAAAGAATTGTTTCTGACCAACCCATCAAGCATCCAATTCCCACTAATTGGAGATGAGATGGGAAGGGTTATTTCGGAGAAAGCTAACCTCTAACCACCTGCACTCTCAGTAGGATGTTTGCTGGAAAGCTTGCAAATGAACTGGAGTGTTCAATTTACAAGTTTGTAGAAGTAAATAGGCTTTGCTGGCAACACTAAAGCCCAAAGCATATTTCACACAATAAATCTACACATGAAAGTTTCATTTTTTGCAATGATGGTCAATACAGAACCATTGAAGTTTCCTAGACGATTGATTGATTGGTGATTGTGAGTATTCAAAGTTCTGGCATACTTGGATTGCCTTATTATCGTATTCACCGACAAACGATCACATAAGCTCAGCAAACAGACGTTCCTTCATGCAATGCTGGATCAAACTCCTAGCTGACTTTTTAATAAAGATTACGACATAACTTTTAGCTAAAGTTGAAAAGTTGAACCTTATTCTAGTGGTTAACGTGGAGTTTTTACTTTCACTTTCTTAAGAGAGCAATAAAATACTACAACAAAATAATTTGAAGTACTATTCTTCATGTAAAGTTGGAATAAAGATGGCAGAAAGAAGTAACTTTACTGATAAGCCTTATTTGTAGGTATGCCATGAAAACATTTAATGATATGCCGAATAACAGGACCTTCACCCTATAGATGAAAGGTCAACCTGACAATATATCATTTCTATTCAAAAGTACTGACAAGAGATGGAAGGGATGTCTGTCCAGTTGTTATACACTGGGTTGAGATCTGATGTTTACATCATCAAACCATTCAGTGACCCTATAGATGGGAGGGGTGTTATTCTAGGAGACCACTCCATTGGGATAGAAGTGTCTTATAGTCCTAGGTTAAGGGTGATCACTCCAAAAAACTTTATTTTGATTTGCATTGGCTTTTTCCCCTAAGGCTAAGGTATCAAACATAGGGGCCAGGGGCCAAAATAGCCCGACAAAGACCCCAATTTGGCTCACCAAATAGGTTTTGAAAAAGGGCATACATTTTGGACTTTTAACTGTATTACTAAAGGTTGAAGAGCTTTTGCTACTGATAAAGACCTTCCCCGTGACCATTCATATGACACAAGTAAATAAGTAATAGCTAAACAATGAAATGACAGAAAAGCTCCTGTTTTTTCACTATCTACTACAGAAGTTTACATTTTTTACAATGAGGCCATATAGAAAAAAGTCATTTTAAACAATAAACTACTAGAACATTTTCTGTAATTTATTATTAAGATGTCTCAAGGATTAAGTGTGTAGTTACACTTCTTTACACTGATAGAAAGAGGGAGTTTTACTGATCCAGCCAACTAGAGATCAAAGTGGGCTGTATGTGGCCCACAATGTACAATGAGTTTGACATCCCTCCTCTAAGGGGACAAATAGACCCAAACTATGTCAGTCAAATGTTCCACACAGTAACATGCCACTGTATTCCCTCACTCTAAGTTAGTTTTTTTCTTTTATATGTATACTATAAAACTGCATATGTAAAAGATGGAAAAAAGTATTGGGCAACACCTAAAAAGCCTACTGAACTCGAGCATGGATAATAGGATACCATTCCTACAAGTCAGTTTGTGAAATTTCTTTCTAATATCTATAGATGTGTATCATCAGAAATCTTAACTCCCAAAAAATAGGTGTAGACATCAGCCCAATAAATCTTTATTAGATTGCCGTGTCCTCTTTTATGTGAATGACACATAAAAAAGAGTGAAAAGAAAAAATAACTAACTGGAAGAGAGCTCATTTTTCATTTAGCAAGCAGCCAGCAAACAGCTAACAGCCAGTTAGCTTGAAGAGCATTTCTGACTGTATGTAGGAACAACATTTTACAGATAGAAAGCTGCACTATGCTAGCTATGGGACAGTGCTTACCTTCTCTATACTACACAGTAGGTAAGCATAGCAGTTTTTTAAAACTTTTTATTCTTCATCTCTATCTAAAACTTAGCATGCATCCAGGCTAAAAGTTTGTCTACAGCGCCAGCTTCAACCAACAAGTCTAGTGAGTAAACATGACCAGAACAAAACCAAGTTTAGATACTCCACTTACATTTGCATCCATTTTAAAGGTAACGATAAGGCCTTTCAGCTGAGACTTTGCAGCTAATTCAGCTTTTTAGCAGTCTTTAAGAGTCACCAATTCCCATAAACCTCAGCGCTTTCTGGCCTCAATGTCACAGCTCGACAAAAAAGCACAGGGATCACAGCTAGATAACAACTCCATCAAAAAAAGACTGAACACTTATAGGTTACTAGAAAGCAAATATTATATACCGTTAAAACGAAGAGCATTTGAGATATGGACAAAATCAAATCACTATACTCTCCCTGCCAAGCTTCAGGTTTTTCTAATGAAAACTGCAGGTTTTTTCTGTCATCACCAAGTTTGAAATCTGCATTGAAACCAAAAAATGTAACATTGCATCTGATTTTGGAAGGTAAGAAAACAAAACATAAATCCCATTTGCTTTTGAAACTTGGATTTACGGATCTTAGGTGTTTTGTTTCTAAAGGAAAATGATGCCTCGTGCTGCATAAATCTGTTCGAACATGTGTGAGCAAGATGACGTGAAAGTCACGCAACCACACGATAGAAGTCATTCCTCCAGACGAGCAGTTTTGGCAGAAGAGACGAGCAGAGCATCTGAATCCAGCCTTTAGCCAGCCACTCTACGGAGGAGGAAGATAACATCAGCTAGTCTGTAATGACTCAGGCTCTGGACTGGACTCATCAGACCAACCATGTCCATCTTTACAGCGGAAGCTCTGTAGGTTGATGCCTGACAGATGACAGACAGCAATTGGTCTGTCTGTGTGTGTCTTAGACACACAGAATGCTAAAATAAAAGTTTAATAAATATAAAATATAAATGTAAAAGTCTAAATGACGTGCCATGTATTTCTGCTCCGCTTAAGGTATTATTCAAATTGCATAATAATGGCTTGAGTCATACTTGCAAAATATAGTCATCATGTGTGTTTATCTTTAATACCGTTGATTCATCTGAGGTGTAAATTTGAATTTCACAACAAACATAAGAAACACCGTCTTGATTGGAGATCGAGGCCAAAAAGGCGAAGTGACGCTAAAGTGACGCAAAAGCAAATGTTAGCTCACATTTTTAGCAGCTTAATGCCAGTTCCACATCGACGGGGTGGTATTGACCTGGCGGTTAAAGAGCAGCTGTTGGCACTCACCGGACGTCGTTTTGCTGCGGGGGTTTCTTCTGTCCAACCAGGTTCACTGTTCGGGCTTGGATAGGCTTTTCTTCTCTGAAAAAAAAAAAACAAAGTTGGAAAAGCGCAGTTAGTCCAGTATTTTGCTGTGATTTTGTTTGATTTATGTTTCGTCCTCAGTGACAGCTTTGAGGTAAGGGCTAGAGTTAAGTTCACATCTATCCCTTTATAACTTTTACCAGACCTCTGCCTTGAATCCCACTGTCTGACAAAGAAAGGCAGACCTGTCTTTTTATTTCTCTACTATAAGTTGAAACACCAAAATACAACCATTAGTCCAAAATTCAGTTACGTGTTGGTTATTTTTGGTACATTACATACTAGCTTCCTAATGTCAGTTATTATAAAACTTCATGTCCTGGCATTGTTTACTCAAGGTGCTTCAAGCTTTTTTCTCAGTCCTTATTCCATTTTTTTTATTTGTTTTTTCAATTTTACTTAATCAGTTCTAGCAGAAAACTGCTTGAAGCAGGTTCAAACCAACACTTTTTATCTTGGGAGCAATCGGGAAACCGGTAGGCATGGATGACAGGCCTGAGACAACAATGACATGCTTTCAGTATGTCCACTGACACATCCACAGCGTGATTCAAAACCATCTCATCCATAAACATGAACAGCAGGCTCTGATCAGTCTGATCACAGAGGGAACTCAAGAGAGAATTCCCCGCCAACACCCACGCTGTCTAAAACAGAAGACGTTTCTTTTTATTGTCAATACCGTGGGTACCCCGTTCGTTCATTATGAGACACTTTTGGCACATCAGGAAGGGAGATATCTCTTCTACTGACTGTTTAAGTGCTTATACGGTGACAGTAAAGGTAGCTTCAAAAACCCAGGGTTACACTGGTATAGAATATGACATTTTTTTTCAAATGGGGCTGTCTAAAAGTACTGTTTTACTTTGTATATGGTTCAAAACTCACAGCGAAACATCCTTGGGTTGTGTAATCCATCATAGTAAGCATCAAGACTGAAAATTGCATGGTAAAGATTCCACTGTGTTAGCTTAAAATCACAGCATAATATGTTGCACAGTTATAGAGTCAATATTATATGAAAATGAGAATTGTTTTTCATTCAAACAACAGGCAAAATTCAGCGTCCTCATAGCCTACATGAGGGTTGGAACTTAGTTCCAGCCCTAGGGTTAAGGCTTAAAACTAAGTTGTATTTTAGGCACAGGCTAAACAAGCACATCTTCAGAAGCTAGAAGATGTGTTTTAAATAAATTCTCCCACATGCATGGTTCCTCTGTTAAAGGCATACATATGCCACACAAGCAGAAATTCCCTATCTAACTCTAACCAGTCAAATGAGCACATATCACATATGTAAAATACAAAAGATTCTTTATCTATTTGAGCTTTTGGTGTTTCCTCTGTGTTTTGTCTTCAAGCCGAGGCAAGTAACACATGGAAGATAGAAAAATGAGTTATCAACTTAAGGAACATTTATCGTACAGTACTTCTACACTGTACACCTACCAGGTCTCTAGTGATGCATCTAGGATTAGAGTTAAGTTGATGTTTTTGCCTGTTTGGAACAGCCAAAGCCCTCCCATAGTTTGCTCACTTGTCAGGAGTGTATCCCAGCTCTTGCTATATCACAGCTAGGACTGGCAACTCTGAATTGGACAAATAGTTGAGAAACTGGATGGATGAAACAGTGAAACGAAAAAGCTTTTAGCAGAGAAACAGTAACGACAAAAATTAATGTAAGAGACTTTGTAGAAATTACCATGTGGCTTTAAAGCCAACAATAACTCTGAACCTAGACGGGTCATCTGTGACTCAGTTTTAATGAGTAATGACCATGGAGTTTCTGCTTAACACTGGATAAAATGCACACATTTGTACTATTATTACATGCCTTCATATTGAATTTAAACCAGAGTGTGGCCAGAGACACCACTCATCGATTATTGAACTATGCTACTTTCCTTTGCTTTCGATTTCCATCATTTAAAGCAGAATAAAAATCATGCCCATTATTGCTGTGGCTTTAAAGTGAGGTTGCACGCATGCACTGTGAACATAGGCGCATTAATAGAAAGTAAACTGATGTGAGTATATCTTAAACAGCTCATAAGTGGAGCGTATTCTCTGCCTCTCTGCATTACAGCCCACACTTCCCTACTCCTGATACACTTAGCATGCATGTATTAAGCAACCAACCAGTGCAGCTTTTCAGTGCAGACCCAATCGTACGAACACACACACACACACTGCTTTGCTAACTCAATCCAAACACTGGTGAGAGGAAACAGTGCTGAAGCCTATATAGGTTTGGACATGTGTGTGCTGACAGCCCGCCTTATCCGCAGCTTCCTCACTATGACATGAGTGAATCCACAGCTCTTTAATACATCACTGAAAATGATGCATAACCACTTAGGGCCGCAGCTATATACTGGACATTTCCTTCTTTAGAAGCAATGAATCGATCTTCTGTTCTAGTGCTGGGCCATTGTTCCGCACAGAGGGCTTAAAATAGAACAGGGACATAAAGCTTGAGGAGCGCCTCTCTTAGGTGGGTCGTTCTGCCTTTCCATTTGCACATCTAAGCGTGCGGCTCCCGTGCATAACATGCAGAAAACATGAGAAAAGGCGTCGCTTCAACTTGATGCATTTTCTGGTCCTGGGGGTGGGTGAGGGGGGAGAAGGAGTGTGGGGGATGGTGGGGGAAGGGGGGGGTGG